>JAPQNM010000624.1:247500-260000 GCA_029783475.1 Metacarcinus magister
CTTGGAGAAGGACAGAACGCCTCAGCTCTCACACCTGACAACACCTCACCACCTGCTGCTGGTTCTCAACATTTCCGAAGGCATTTCTGGAGACTTGGGCTCCCTTCCAGTGTGCCCTTCAACTGTACCTACACCATTCGACCCTTCCTGCTGTCTGAGGAGCAATCTACGTTGCCGAGTTTTGCTGTCACGCATCTCACCCTCAAAACAGCTGTACAGGGAGTTATTTGGGTGTCATACCCCTGCTCTGGTATTTGTTTACGAGCAGTTCGTCGTTGGTGATTTATTTTGGCTTCTAGCCTATTGTTTGCTATTTGTGTGTGTGTAAATATATTCGGGGTATCATACTCCATGATTTTTCTTCCCCACAACTCTATAAAAAGATAATATTAATTGGTAGTCACCTCGGGCCTGACATATTGGCGACCTCGCCAGGATAAGAACTACCAATTATTTATTATCATTTTACAGATTGTGGGTTGTTATCTAAGTCGCTGCTGCGCGCCGTTGCTGCCTGAGGCCCGGGAGTAATGTTATGAGTGTTTTGACTGCCGTCAAACTCTTGCTTTTGCCAGATTTTGCACGTGAGGTGTTGTCCAATTTTTTGTTTTTGTATTGTGTTCTCTGTGTGGTCTTCTCCATGTCTTCCTTTCAAGAACTGAAAGAGCAGGGTGAAACCCTCGGTCTGCAGGGCAAGGAAATTGGCCAGTGGATCCTTGAACAACAGAAAAACGAAAGGGAAGAAAGACAAGCTGAGAGAGAAGAAAGACAAGCGGAAAGAGAAAGAGAATAAAGACAAGCTGAGAAGGAAAGAGAAGAAAGACAAGCACAAGCTGAGAGGGAGAAAGAGATCAAGCTAGCAGAAATTGCAGCTAAAGGTAAGCCCTCAGTCCTACCATCACATGATCCTGTTTCCAGACCTAGTCTACCACCATACAAGGATGAAGAGGACATTGCCACCTATTTAACTAGGTTTGAGCGTGTGGCCGAGATGCTGGTTTTACCCAGAGATACCTTTGTCGTTCGTCTGGGTTGCCTCCTTACTGGTAAAGCTGCTGAACTCTACACGTCCCTTCCGTCATCCACCACTGAGGATTACGAGTTACTGAAGCAAGCTTTGTTAAAGGGCTTCAGTAAAACTCCAGATGGCTACCGGGTGGATTTCAGGTTAAACAAGATTAGAGTAGGACAGAACTACCATCAGTTTGTTACCCAGTTATCGAGGATGTTTGATTCTTGGGTTGAGTCTTCCTCTGTGGCCAATGTTTATGCTGATTTAAGGGAGTTTATTATCTTTGACCAATTTTTGTCCTCCTTATCAGCAGAAATACGCCTATTCATCAAGGAAAGAAGGCCTACCAAGCTGAAGGACGCAATACAACTAGCGGATGACTGGGCATCCGCCCACAACGCCTATCCTAAGGTCTCTTCCAACAACAACGCTAAGAAAATCTCCCCTCTACTTGCTACTCCACTCCAGCCTCTACCTTCTCCTGGGAGTCAGACTCCCTCAACCGTGACTTGTCACAATTGTGGGGAAGCAGGACATATACGACCACGCTGTCCCAGGAATCCTCGAGCATTCAAGGATGGAACTACTACCACGCCCCCCTATAAGGTTGGATTTTGCTTAGAAGACCATAAAGTGCCTAACTTCTCAGTTACGGGGACTATTAATGGGTCATGGTCTTCCTCTATAATTAGGGATACTGGATGCTCTGGAGTTGTAATTTCTGAGGAAACCTTGCCAGACATTGACCCATCACTCTGCCCCAAAGTACAAGTTGCTGACTATTTGGGACGCATCGACGAATTTCCTGTCGTTAAGTGTTACTTACGGTGCCCTTTTTACACTGGTTGGACAGATGCTGTAAGGGCCCCAATTAAATTTGCTAGTGCTCTAGTTGGGAATATTCTCGGAGTACAAGATCCTGATAGTCCTGATTCTCTACTCAGTAACGACAACCATCTTCTCCATAGTGACCAGGACCAAGCCACCACTGACGTTTCTTCCCTACTAGATCCTCTGTTGCCTCCTGATGACTCGCCTTCGCCCGGAACTTCCCTCTCTTCTCAAGAAAAGGACAACCGCCCTTCTGGATGTCAGCATCTACCACCAGTTGAGTCCTCAACTACTCAAGTGTGTGCTGTGGAGACCAGAGCCGGTCGATCTAAACGGGTCCACCCTCTAGTTCTGCCTAAGCTCCATCCTTTGACTGTAACCCCTGATGAGTTTCGTCAACTTCAGGAATCCTGTCCTTCCTTGACGGGTTTACAGTCAAAGGCTACCACTCAAGAAGTTGAGAAGGCACGGGATGGTGCCACATACCAGTTCATACATGAGGACGGCCTCCTGTACCGAAAATGTCTCTCATCGGATCACCTTCAAAAGGTAAATGGTTTATCCTTGGTTGTTCCCAGCGATTGCCGTCCTGTCATCCTACGTGTTGCTCACGAAGGTCCTTTAGCTGGACATTTCTCCCACCGAAAGACCCAGATGAAGGTCTTGCAAGACTTTTATTGTCTAGGGATGTGTGCAGACATCCGGGATTACTGCCGTTCCTGCGACAAGTGTCAACGTATGTCGGCTAAGGGTAGGGTACGTCCAGTACCTCTTCAACCGTTACCTGTCGTAACTGAACCCTTCTCCAGATTTGCCATTGACTTGGTAGATCCCTTGTCTCCACCTTCTTCTGAAGGGCACCGTCACCTTGTAACTTGCATTGATTTCTTCACGGGTTTTCCTCTTAATTACTACTTCTACTACTACTATTACTATTATTATTACTACTACTACTACTATTACTATTATTATTATTATTACTACTACTACTATTATTACTACTACTTCTATTATTATTATTACTACTACTACTACTACTTACTTACTACTACTACATTGTCACTCTAATTGATTTCTCCACTGGGTTTCCAGAAGCCATGCCTCTTAAAGATATTGACACCAAATCTGTATCTGAAGCTCTGCTAACCATCTTCGCCAAAGTAGGAATCCCCAGGGAAATACTTTCCAACCGTGGGACTCAATTTACTTCCCAGCTTATGGCAGAGCTACACAAACTACTGGGAGTAAAACCCATCTTCACCACGCCTTTCCACCCCAGTGGAAACGGGCGAATTGAGCGGCTGCACGGTACCCTGAAGTCTGCCCTTCGGAAGCTGTGCTCTGATAAGCCCAAGGAGTGGCATCGATATTTAATCCCTACTTTGTTTGCCCTCAGAGAGATCCCTAACGACCGGACTGGATTCTCTCCATTTGAACTCCTCTATGGCAGGTCAGTGCGGGGTCCCCTCTCGGTGCTCCGTGACCTTTGGGAAAACCGTAGGATCCCAGAAGATGAGAGATCAACCTTCCGTTACGTCATCGAGCTACGGGAGAAACTGACCGAATGCGCCCAGCTTGCTGCCAAACACGCGGATGTGAGTATCGCCCGGTATAAGTCTTACTTTGACGTAAGATCTCAAGACCGTCAATTCCAGCCAGGCGATGAGGTATTATTACTACTGCCTAGTGACTCCAGCAAGTTGTTGGTTGCTTGGAGTGGCCCTCACAAAGTTTTGGAAAATCGGGGTAAGGTGGACTACTTGATCGAGATGCCAAGAGGAACTAAACTTTACCACGCCAATATCCTCAAGAAGTACCACCGGCGGGCCCAAGTTAACCAGCTACAAGTCCTCGACGAGATTTCTCCTTTAAGCGAGCCCGAGGAAAAGGGTAAGTCATCCTATTTTAGTGAGGGTATTGATGATTTACCTGAGCCTGCTTTAACACCTGATGGTCCAACTAATGCTGAAGAA
Organism: Metacarcinus magister; assembly: GCA_029783475.1. Classification (NCBI taxonomy): domain Eukaryota; kingdom Metazoa; phylum Arthropoda; class Malacostraca; order Decapoda; family Cancridae; genus Metacarcinus; species Metacarcinus magister. Next base: position 251,317 of record JAPQNM010000624.1, read on the forward strand.
CCTGTCATTAGTCTTGCTCTGACTTGGAACCTGTCTGCTCAGGTTGAAGACCTGTTTCTCACATACCAGTCTACTTTTTCGGATCAACCTGGCTGCACCAAGACTGTCGAGCACGACATCACCCTCACTACAACGGAGAGAATACAAGCGAAGATCTACCCGGTGCCAATCCATCTCCAGCACTACTACCAGGAAGAGGTTGAGCAACTATTGAGTCAAGGAATCATCCAACCTTCAACCTCTCCACACTGCTCTCCGGTTATCATGGTCAGGAAGTCCGACGGTACGTATCGGATGGCCATTGATTACAGGTTACTCAACTCAGTTACTATTTTCCATGCTGAACCTTCCTGCAGTATTGAGACAGAGCTGCATAAGTTCGTTGGTGCTGAGTTCTTCTCAGAGCTAGATTTGAGTAAGGCATATTACCAGGTTCCACTTTCTGCCAAAGCTCGACGCTTCACTGCGTTTCCCACTCACAAGGGCCTGATGGAATTTACTCGGATGCCTTTTGGTCTTGTTACGGCCTGTGCCACTTATATTCGCTTAATGAGGATTGTGCTTGCTGGCTTGGCCAATGTTTCATTTTATTTTGATAATATTTTTGTGTATTCATCTGATTGGCCCAATCACATCTCTGCCCTCAAGTCTGTTTTAGATAGACTACATCAAAACGGTCTGACTGTCAAACTTAAAAAGTGCCGGTTTGGAGCAGAGTCCATCAACTATCTGGGATTTGTTTTGTCCCGCGACCATCTTCAACCACAAGTTGGCAAGTTGACTGCCATCACCTCCATGACTCCTCCTACCACCAAGAAGTTACTCCGGAGTTTCCTAGGTTTGATATAATTTTATAAAGCTTTCATTCCTCAGGCCTCTGAGCTTACCGGCCCCCTCTCTTACTTGTTGAAGAAGCCGGTACGGGATCCCCTCCAGTGGACTGGGAGAGAACAGCTGAAAATGTGAGTAGTCTCCTGGAAAGGAAACTACAACTACCTAAAATGGAACTCGAACGAGCCCACATAATAGGTCAAAGAAGAGATCAACAAAACAGACCAGTAGTTGAACATTTCACCAGATTCAGCGACAGGGAGGCGGTGCTTCGAAACTGTTCGAAACTCTTAGGCACGAATATTTTGATTAATGTGGACCTCTCACCTACGTCCCAAGCCATCAAGAGTGAGAAAATGCCCTTACTGCATCAAGCACGCAGCGAGTGCAAAATTGCTCATTTCCGTCATACCAAGCTGATCGTGAAGGAGAGACCAGGTGATGTACGTGGTGGAGATGGCGGGGCAAGGAGCGGCGGCACTGACGAGCTTACGCCCCGTGCTACTGACATGACCACCATTGTTGCTGACGCTTGTGAGGGCGAGGAAAAGAAAAATTACGTATGCCGGTATTGCTGCAATTACTACTATTGTTGCTCCTGATACTGGTGTCGAAGAGACTGCTAGTTCTGTTACTGCTGCTGCTGCTGCTGCTGCTGCTGCTGCTACTACAACACAGATGCAAACAAGGAAAGGAACGAAAAAGAAGTAGATTCAGAAAGTCAGACACGCAAAATAGTATATAACAAGCGTAATTTGGGGAGGCGGTGACCCAGTGGTTAGCGATCGGACATACCAGCTAAAGGTCTCGAGTTCGAGCCCCGGTATGTGCTGGCCACTTTTCTTTGCTAATACCGCCGAGTGGCCTAATATCACCCACATGTTACCATAACATTATCCTCGACGGGACTGCAAAGATTTATGCTCGAGGAGCTTCCGCTGGCAGTATGAGCCTCTCTAGATGAAACGAGGCGCCACTTAAAAAATCTAACCCGCGCTACTAACGGGCAGAGGCCAACCATCTAAGGCCTCCATTAAGCCTACTGGCGCCACTATAAGGGATACAAAAAAAAAGAATACTTAATGTTGGATGCCTATTTGTTTCCCTTTTTTCATTTAGAAGATATTTTTGTAGACTCTGTCAATGATAACCATCAGTTTTCATTATGTGTGATAGAAGAAATAACATATAATCCACTTAATGAAGAAAATTTACCAGACTCTGTCGACAGCTATCTCTCAGATAAATTAGAAAAAAAAATAAATTGCAAATATTATTTTTGTGAAAACTTAAGAGACTAATTTACTACAATATAACCTTAATTTTATGTTTTATAATATTAGCAGTGTTCCGCTACACTAAGATACATTTTGTGATCACTGTTTAAATGCAATCTATGTTAAGTATGATGTCATTGAACTTTGTGAAACCCGTCTACATGATAATATATCTTCCCTTGATAAGCTTGACTCTTACCACGAATTCTACCAGAACAAAAGCACCACGGGTGGTGGACTTGCAATGTTTGTGCACGACTGTTTTCAAGGTAACATTATTCATAATATCTTTTACCAGCAACAACACATTGAATCATTATTTCTGGAAATCTCAGGTAAATGCCAGTATGTGATAGGAACTGTTTACAGACCACCTAATTCAAATATTCACAAATTTTTTAAGTCTTTAGAAAATATCTTGGAATTTCTAACACTTACATATGAAACACCATGTTATATAACTGGTGATTTTAATTTTAATTTACTTAATAATGGGAATAATGTTAATGATTTTGTTAACTTACTTTTTTCACATTCATTTTTTCCTATTATCACAAAACCAACAATAGTTATTATTGATAACTCAGCTACTTTAATAGGTCATCTATGGACAAATAATTAATGTAACTATGAAACAAGTGTAATTATCTACACCCAAATTAGTGATCATTTTCCAATATTTTCGTCCTTTTCACTACCAAATAATAGTAATTCAGTATCTTCGTATGTAGTATACAAGAAAAAAATGTACAACAATGAATCAATAAGTACATTTAAATCTGCTCTATCTTACAATAAGTGGGAAGAACATATGACTGGACAGGATGTTAATAATGATTTTGATATTTACATGAATACTTTCATACAACTATATAATATATATTTTTACTTCAAAGAATATAAAGTTAAAAAGGAACACACAAATAAACCATACATTACAGAGGGAATTAAAAAAATCAATTAAACATAGAAGCAAGTTACAAAAACGTTCAGCTAAATCTCCATTAACTTATAAAAAAGAGTTTAAAAAATATCAAAATACGTTAGTTTCTATAATTAAAATTGCAAAAGATAATTATTATAAGTCTACTTTAAAGAGATAATGCAGGAAATCCCTCAAAAACTTGGCAAATTATTAATGCTATTTTAAGAAGAAAAAATAGATCAAGTTGTAAATATTTTATTATGCAAGGGAAGTCTGTTACTAATAATCAGGAAATAGCGAATGGTTTTAACGACAATCAATCAATAAAATTTTTTTTTTTTAAATAAATAAATAAATAATCTCTCTCTCTCTCTCTCTCTCTCTCTCTCTCTCTCTCTCTCTCTCTCTCTCTCTCTCTCTCTCTCTCTCTCTCTCTCTCTCTCTCTCTCTCTCTCTCTCTCTCTCTCTCTCTCGCACTCTTTGTTTGTGTGTGTGTGTATGTGTGTGTGTGTGTGTGTGTGTGTGTGTGTGTGTGCGTGTGTGTTGTTTGTGTGTGTGTGTGTGTGTGTGTGTGTGTGTGTGTGTGTGTGTGTGTGTGTGTGTGTGTGTGTGTGTGTGTGTGTGTGTGTGTTTTCTGTCTGTGTGTCTCTGCTGGAATTTGTTCCCTCTTTCCTTCAACCCAAACCATTTATTTTGTTCCCTTCCCCCTCCCTCCTATTCCCTGAAGTTTGAAGATCAGGGTGTATGCCCAGGTGAAGTTACTAATCCATGTCATGGTCATCTGTGTTTGATTTTGAATTAGACATAGACTTTGAATTCCAATAAGGAGTCTTGAATTGATCAATCATCGTATTTTGTGTTCATGTTTTCATATTGTTGATATAATCATGTGACTTTCTTTTCCTCATAATAGGATGACAGTATTATATTGTATGGAATAATGTAGTATACATTAAGTCAATAATAAGATTTTCGAATAATTTCATATGCTTAGTTGCTCAAAGCAGTATCAGGAGCAGCGGGAAGACCCATATTGCTACTTTTCTCGCTCCGTTTTATCTCAGAATCTGCTTTCCTTTACTCATTATTCTCTTATAGGTTGTGTTTCACTGGCTCATTTATGTAATTGCTATTAACAAATTAATTCACGATGCTATTTTTGTCATCTCTTTGAAGTATGACTGTATACAAGGAATTATCATAGAAATAATGAGGTGTTGTCAAGTGTCCCATGTTCCATGATATTCTGCCTTCTACCTTAGAACACTTTGAACCAATCACCACCAACGGAGTGATTGCATCCGGACACTACTCCTGATAAGAGGAGCATTTACCGCCGCCCTAAATAGATTATAGACTATAGTAAGTAACATTAATACCGGCCCAGAATTCAGCACCATCGATAATAAAACTGTCTCTTTTATTATAAACCTCGAGGTACACATAAAGAACGTGACTGAAAAAAAATGTACAAATAATGCATAGGTAACTTGGAAAAGTTAAGGAACAATTTAGCAGCTACTGTTTGTAGCATAGCAGAAAACAAAATGGATATAAATGAATCAAGGACAAAACTCAATAACATCTCAAATGGGGCCTTTATGTTATGTATTCCAATTTGCAAAACACGTTCATGCAATATTATCAAACTGAAGTGGTGAAATAGCCAAATTTAATAGGGATTATTGCTTAATAAACGCACGCAAAGTATACATTTGTTATCACTAGCCAAAAACGATCTGATAGAATACCATAGATTTATACGTGAAACAAAAAATATGAGCTGATGAAGTGAGATAAATCTTTAATTATGTATTGCAAATCAAATTAAATGTATCCACTCAGAATTTCAGGGTTATAAGTAATAAATAAAGTTATCAAAACAAATATTGGCTTACTTCGCCTAACAAATGATAAACTAGCAAGTAAAGAGTTAGTTATGGCCGAGGCATTGAATTATTACTTTACATCGGTGTCTACTATTAAAACCACCAATGGAATCAAAGAAATAAAACCAGCTCAATCTATTTTTTTTATATCAAATAACTGCAACTTTACGATGCAGTGACCAAGCACTTGATAAAATGTAAACAAAACTACTGGTCCTTGTTGAATTGTTTTGAGAATTAAAAAAAGGACCAAGTATCAAACTCGCAAACCTCTTGCGGTAATTTTCAATAAATCTTTGAATTCTAAAAAAGGTCTAGACATTTGAACATTGACTAATGTTATTAAATCAATCAATCATTGTGGGCATGCGCCAAGACGTGCGTCGCCTAGCCAACCCTCGGACGCCAGCTCTGGCGATCACACCGCGCAAGTCTCCATGCAAGCCCCCTTCCCATACCAATTATCTCCCAACACGAAGCATCAACTTGCCCCAGACACGAACTTTGTGGGTGGCCCCTTGGCCTTCTCCACTCCGGGTTATCTCTTTCAGAAATAACCTGAGAAGCAGGATCAGCTTCTGGGTAACGTGCCACATGCCCATACAGCCGGAGTTGACGTTGGTGGACTATGCTGGTAATAGGCCTTGATTCAGTTTCGCGGAGCAGCTGCTGATTTGACACAAAGTCATTCCAACGATACTCCATGATACTGTGAAGGCATTTATTACCAAAGACATCAATTTGCCTCTTTAGATCGGTGATCAGTGTCCATGTCTCACAGCCATACAGTATGGCAGGGATCACCAGTGATTTGAAGATTTGAATATTTGTCCGTCTGCACAGGTACCGACAATGCCAGATACTCGTGCCGAGCCAGTCCATAACACCATGGGCCAGGCCAATCCGCAGTAAGACATCTTGACGTGATCCACCATTGTTATGGACTACGCTACCAAGGTATTTGAAGCTGTCCAAGATATCAATGTCCTCGCCACACGCATGAATAGACTGTACTGTTTCATCTAGCAAGCCTCCAAACACCTTAACCTTAGTCTTGGGCCAGGAGACCTGAAGTCCCAAACGTTTCGCCTCCTCGTGCAGTGCTTCGAGATCCATCACCAGAACCTCCAGCGACTCAGCAACGATTACTGCATCGTCGGCAAAAACAAGATCAGTGATCTTGGTGTTGCCACCAGTACGAAAAGCGCTGGGATACAGTCAGTTGTTGACTTACCAGGTGTAAACCCTGACTGTATTTCAGCAAAAGATTGCGAACTTGCATCTGTACCAGATGAGCGAGCACCTTGCCTGGTACGCTGAGCAGCGTTATCCCGTTGTAGTTCTTGCAATCCTGACGGTTCCCTTTACCTTTCCAGATAGGGACGACTAATCCCCTTTTTCAGTCAGGAGGAATGGTACCTGAATGCCATACAGCAGTCAAGACAGCATGCAACCCATAGATCATGGCCTCGCTTCCAGCTTTGAGCAACTCTGCACTGACGTTACAAATGGCAGCTGCCTTACCACCCTTCAACTTTGCCACAACCTCTTTGACTTCATCAATAGAGGGTGCAGCTTCGTTAATGGGCGGATCAGCATCCATCAACTGTAACCCAGTTGTTTGAAGCTGTCTGCTTGGAGGGTTAACCTTGAACAACTGCTAAAAGAACTCAGCTCCACGAGCCATCTTCCCATCCGCGTCTGATACGAGGCAACCATCTGTTGTTCGGATAACACTCAACCAAGATGTAGACATGGAACGGAGCTTCTTCAGGGCTTGATAAGCAGGTTTGAAGTGTTTAGCATTTAAATGACCCACAACGTCATCAGCGAGACTCCTGTCATACCTCTCCTTGTCTCTCTTCAGAAGAGTTATAGTCCTACGAGACAGAGCCCTGTACTGGTTCCGGCTCCCAGCCAGCCTAGCAGCACGACTCTTCTTTATACTGTCCACTTTCTCCAACGAAGCGAAACCACCCCGTGACCTCGGACGCCACCTAACACACACTCTGGCAGCCTCAAGAGTTTCACGTCTGAAGGTATTCGACAGTTCTACCAGGTCTTCTAGGGCGTCTAGCACTTCAAACCGATTTGAGACTGTCACTGCATACTCATGAGCACATGACGAGTCCTTCAGTTTCTCAAGATGGAACACATCGTGATCACATATTGATATCTTTCTGGACTTGACATGAAGCTTGAGTGTTGCAATAATAAGCCTGTGGTCAGTTGCAAAGAGCTCGGCACTCTGGAAAACCCTGCAGTTCTGGAGGATCTTCCAACGCGTATTAACGAGGATATGATCGATCTTCTTAGCTACCCCTCCGGCATTGCTATACTAAGTCCAGCGGTGCAGCTCTGGTCTTTGATACCAAGAACCTGCAATTCTCAACCTTTAGAATTTTTCTAAATTCAGAAGGAGATAACTGTTGGTGTTCCTGGTACCAGAGCCATGGGGGCCAACACATAACTCGTAGCCAGCTCTCTCAGTGCCAGTGACAGCATTGGAGTCGCCCAATATAATGAGTGTGTCTGGCGGGGATACTGATCCAGAACAGAGTCAAGCTTAGCGTAGAACATATCTTTCTCGTCGGCCCCGCACACCTCGGTAGGAGTGTGTGCTTCAACCACAATCGCATTATACGCTAATTAACCGGAATAACCTCAACAACGGATGGTTGCAGTCTGCTAGAGAACCCTATAGCTACTCCCTTAAGATGATCACCATTGCCCATGCCAGACCAGTAGTAGGTAAAACCTCTACTACTGATCTCGCCACTGCCAGGCCTCCTCGTCTCAGAGAGTCCCACTATATCCATCCTCAGCCTACTGAGCTCATCCGATAGATGAGGCAGTCGGTGGTCTTCTGAGAGGGTTAGTATGTTCCAAGAGCTCACACACAGAACCCGCTGGAGATTTACACCCGAGCTGGTTCGAGAGCAGGTACCGCTTCTGCAGCCCCTCAGCCACCCCCAGAATCAAAAATAGGGCGAGCGGATCCTCCCACACCCTTCAGGTTGCAAGGGTCTCCTGGGCTTTCCCCTGCACTCGTCACTAGGTCTATCAGACCTCTTTGATGCCTTGGCATCACAGGGGTATGCGTCGATGGACCCCCCAGTAAAACCGGGTCGGGGTCGCGGCCAAGGCCACACCCGCGCCCAAAGCCTCGACCTTGGCTTCTACTTTTTCATCTGGTCGTAGCTTTAAGAGAGTTTTACGGGGAAGGGTTGCAAGACCCACCCCATCCAGCCAGATCAGGGACTGGGCTGACTGCTAGCCAAGAGCAGGGACGCAGAGATCCTGAGGAAGAATTTCCCGTGTAACCCACTATTTCATCCAAAGCTGAGGTTGGATGGCCATTGAATCATCACGGTGAGTTCATCTGCTCTTTGTGTGGTCTTATTTTTAATCCACCTGGATGTCCAACATACTCTCCTCACTGGTATGGTCCAGTGGGGGAGCCGATTTAGTCGCAGAAAGCCCGACCATGCGACTGGTTGTACTAGGTTACATATTACCAGTAGCAGAGAACAACCCTGACCAGACACTTATGTTTTACCCATACGAAAAAAGGGAGACAAAGCGCCAATGAATAACTACAGACCAATCAGCCTCACATCCGTAGTTGGTAAGTTAATGGAAAAAAAAACTATACATGATAAACTGGTGGATTTTTCAGAAAAAGAAAAAAAATTCTGATCAGAAATACTCAACATTACTTTCCCAACAAACTCTCTTGTTCAACGATTCTTTTTTTTCACT
>JAPQNM010000625.1:0-25000 GCA_029783475.1 Metacarcinus magister
CTGTATCGCCTAAGTTTTAAATCTAATGTACCCAGAGTGTTTGGCAAATTAAACAAGTAAGACAAGCTTCTTTAGTTTATTTAAATAAGCTTCCCCTGAAACGGAAAGATTATTAAAGACTCTCACACCATTCACTCGCTAACCTGGCTATAAAGAACTTAATTGTAAATCTTAAGATTCCTTACTGTACTCACGACCTTCCTACTCTCGAGAAAGTAGTGTGCGCAGGCGTGCACCATAGGTACAGCGGGCGTGGGTGGCGTCCGTGGATGTAGCGGGCGTGGGTTGAGGGGGCACACGTGGTATCCATATACACGTCTCCTTCTGTCCTCCCACACGCTGTTTCTGTAAAGAAACTCCACCACAGACTCCAGGGGGCAGGACAAACCAGACTCCCACCTTAGACTCCACCTTAGACTCAGCCACCACAGACTCCAGGGGGCAGGACAAACCAGACTCCCACCTTAGACTCAGCCTCTCCACTCAAGCTCCACTAGCTAGCTCATAGACCACGTGGCGTCCACCTTGGACCTCTCCACACAGCTAGACTCAGCCTCTCCACTCAGCTAGACTCAGCCTCTCCACTCAGAGGCAACTCCACTTAGCTAGCTCTGAGAAACTCCACCTCACTAGCTCAGCCTCCACGTGGCGTCCACCTTGGACCTCTCCACACAGCTAGACTCAGCCTCTCCACTCAGAGGCAACTCCACTTAGCTAGCTCTGAGAAACTCCACCTCACTAGCTCAGCCTCCACGTGGCGTCCACCTTGGACCCCACTCCACACAGCTAGACTCCTCCACTTACCTCCACTCCACTTCACTCACCACCAGTTTCTTCTCAAAGAAACTCCACGCAATCCCTCGCGTCAGCATTGCAACTGCAGTCCACCAGACTAAGCAAGATTGCAATGGCGACGCGAGAAACAACGTGGAAAAAGAAATTCACCCCCAACCTGATCTCTCTCCACCGCCGCGCCAGCCAAGACTGTTCTGCTCGCGGCATGCCGCGGGCCGGGTCAGCACGGGTCGCCACGCCTGGCCCGGGTCCCCGGCTTGCCACACGCTGCCACACGGCATCATTCTGGTTGTGTTAATTTGTAATACACAACCCCAATTTAACATGCGCGTAAATGTTACACATCATGCAGCCATCCCTACAATTAAGTAGTCCTGCTTGCATACAGAAAATGTCTCCCAGCCTGATAATACCCCCCCATGGATATAATGTAATTTGGGTTCTACCCTCGCTCCTTGTCTAGAATCCTGCATTCTTATTGGTAGCGGCACAGGACCTACGCGTGACGTCAAAAAGGAATATTCCACTTAACGAAGCGTCCCCAGCTGTGTCACGTACACCCAGGAAACTTTCCAGGACCCCACATTCCTTAACCATGACGTAGCTCTCCCTAGCTACGTAGGCCCAAAAATTCCACCCATGACATATACAAGTGCGCTATCAAATTCTTTTGAAAATAAGTTATCGATGGATGACAGGTGACAAATGTATCACACATGCTGTGTCAAGGGACAATATTGGACAACATGCACTTCTGTCTGCACGTCACCACACTCGCACATTCTGCCAGTGGAGGGTGGTAACGCCCCCTCCTACTCCACCTACCAACCTCCACTGCCAGTGTGTGCGCCAATACACAAAATCAAGTAAATGCAGTCCTGTGTAGTTGATTTACATTATGTCTGGTCGCGTAGATAGGGTGTACTGCCAGAGTTGGATTCATTACAGTTCTATATGTTATCCTTCTTGAAGAGATTGAGTTTAACACATTGTTTAATTCATCCCATCCCACCTGGATATCATCGGGGTCCTCATGCAACAACACTGTCACGTATGGTCTCGTGTTTACCGTTGTATTCAGTAGAGTCTTAACTGCAAAGGCAAATGGGTCATCATTCATTGCCTGCCTTTCTTCCCATTTACTTTTTTTAAAATTCCCTTGCCTTGTCTTTACAAGGACTCTTAATGGAGGATATCCTGATTCTAAATAACAAATGTGGTTGCACGTGGTTCCCCTGACATCAAGAAGGCTCTTCAAAGCCCAGTTGTACAATTTAATGACTTTTCTATATCATTAACCGTTGGCACCAGTAGGCATATGGAGGCACAGATGGACTTGCCTCGCCTGTTATTTGGTGTAGGTTTTAGAATTTTTATAGTGACGCCTCGAATGATTAAGTTCTCTCATGAATATGTTGAGAACGAGTGAGTCTTATTACTGCTACAGCCTCAGATGCATATTAACGTTGTAAGTCCCGTCTGAGGACAGTATGGCAGCAATTTGGGTAGTCTTTGGCCACTCGGCGGTGATATCAAATATTGAAAAGTGGTCAGCGGATATCGGGGATTCGAACCCGGAACCCTAGGCTCCCATGCCCGAACGCTGACCACTGCACCACCGCCTCACAACCGTATAACAGAGATGACATAATGCATGCATCATATACACGTTTTTTCACTAAGAATGGTAAATCACTATTTTTCTTTATGAATAAAATAAACTCTAATATCTTTCATTTTCCTCTTGGCATACACTTTAACAGCTGAGAACACTGATCCATCAGATGTAAATGAAGATCCCAGGTAAACATATCTATCGCACCATTCCACCTTCAGATTATCTACTATCATTGGTTCTCGAGTCGCAGAGAGTAACACAGTGTCGTCCATTAACATCAAAATATGGAGCCACTTGAGAAAGCCATCATCAGGAAAGTTCTCTTTAAATAGTTAAATTAGTTCATTCACGTACAAAATACACACACACACACACACACACACACACACACACAGAATTGCAACTAAGATGGTGCCAGAATTGGAAGACCTACCATATGAGGAAAGATTAAAAGAAATGCACTTAACAACATTGAAAGAAAGAAGAGAGAGAAGTGACTTAATCACAATATATAAATTGATGAACAACCTGGAGGAAACAGATAGAAAAGATCTAATATTGAGAAGAAAAGGAGAGGTTAGAAATTTGAGGGGACACAAGAAAATACTGCATAAAGGAATTTGTTTCAAAGATACAAAAAAGTACAGTTTTCCCCATAGAAGTATAGATACTTGGAATGGACTGAAGGAAGAGGTGATGATGGCAAAGAATGTACATCAACTGAAGGAAAAACTAGACAAATATAGATACGGAGACAGCACCACACGAGTGTAGCTCAGGCCCTGTATACTACAACTAGGTAAATACACACATACATTCACGTAGCACGCACGCGAACCTGCCCCCCCCCACCCATCCCCACACACACGGAGGGCAGGAGGGGGGGGGAGAGAGAGAGAGAGAGAGAGAGAGAGAGCCCTGTTCGAGTCTTTGCCTGGAGATAATTTCCATCACCCCTGGGGGTTTGTGTAAGGAATCATCATTGATGAGAGGGTTTTTTTGGCCAGGGATGGACTCCTTCCTCTACCTCAGAAACCTTACAACCCGATGCTTTTACACTCTTTTTCGTACCCTTCTTGAGCCACTTGTTCATGGATCAGATGGGTTGTGCCACTCACAGAAGTGATCAAATGAACACAGCCCTGGTTTATCTGGACACACAGGGCAGCAATATCTTGTTTCCTTTCTTGTAGGATAACATATTCTGCACTTTTTCTTTTTTCTACCCTCAAGTTTTTTCAGGGTGTGTTCTGTAGGCAGCTCTGGTACAGGTAGATTTACAGGTGGTGGGTCAATGATGAGTCGGGCACCATGATTGTACTGTCTCAGAAGGTCTTTTGTTGTCTGTAAGATAAAGCTCATGAAATCCTGTTTGTAGTCAGCAACAGCCTTGCAGATAAGGAAAATGTTCAACAAAATGTGGAACAAAGTGAATTCCCAATTTCTTGAACCATGTCAGGCTGTTTCTGTGTGTGTCATAAGGCTCTAACATCTGATCTGCATGGTCAACACTGCCCATCATATTGTTGTATTCATCAATGTACACTTTACCTCCAAAGGATGTCTCGCACTTCTCAACCATGTTTGCCTCGTATTTTGTGGTTAAAACAGTTACTGGGTTTCTGTCCTGATACTTCACCATCAGCGTATTCCCTTTCATGGCAAAGCATGACTGCCGGTCACTCAGTGGCTGATCCATCAGTTCTTTCGGTGGGCCTCTGCCAGCTCTGACAACTCCAGTTATCAGTGTTTTCCTTGTTAGAAGGTACTCAGCCAGTCGCAGACTGGTGTCCCAGTTGTCCGTGAAAACTTGTCTGCCTTCATCAATCAGGTCTTTCATAATATAAACCACTATTCTTTCTGATATGGACAAGGCAGATGCTGATGTCTCATCAAGGGCAAAGGAGTCTTTTCCATATTGTATCATAAAATTCCAAGAATATCCATTCCAGGTCTTATTTGAAGGGCACAGCATAAATACTTTTACACCAAATCCAGGTCTTTTTGATTTGATGAAATGACGGAAGGACAACTGGCCTTTCCACAGAATTAGTGCCTCACCCACTGCAAAATTTTTGTGTCGTCTCATAATCCACTGGCATCGCTCACGTAGCATTTCCAAGTATGGTTCAATCTTAGTGCTGGGTTCATTTTTCCTCACTTGCTGAACAGAGGAGAATCTCAAAAATTTCATTATGCTAAGGAAGCGATCACAGCTCATCACTTCTTTGCAAAAAATAGGAGGGCCAGAGCACATCGTGTCCTTCTTCCAGTACAGGAATTAACGGGGAAGTTGTACTGTTTCCATAATCATCAACAGGGAAAGGAATGTAAATACATCATTACCCGTGACTGGTTTCCAAACAAGCCCATGCACTTTCCCTTTTCTCTGTGGGTTCTTTTGAAAGAAAATTTCTGCCAATGACACATGGCAGATACCAGTTCATCATCAAAAAATTGTTGAAATGCAACACCTGGTGATGAGAATTCAGCTTCTGTAGGGATGGAATTTATTCCTGCATATTCATATGTAAAAGGTGGTATGGGGTCAGCCCGTGGATCACCGAATATGTCACTAAGTTTCTCTGAGCCACAAGTCTTGTTATCAAGGTTGCTGATTTTCTCTCTCCGACTCTCCTTTTCACACTTGACTCTGCAATATTCAGAATATTTATTAAAAAAAAAGCTTGCTTCTGTAGCTATTAAATAAATAAGCATCCCAATTTCATTAAGTAATAATTGGCAATGATAATATTTTGTTTTATTCAAAGAATAATGAATTGTCCATTAACAATTTATATGAATTTTGAATGAACTGCATAATGGTATAAGTGATAAGGGTGGTAGGTATACTTAGGAAGAGTTGGGAATACTATATTCGAAAAGAATATAGTACAAGTTCATAATTTCTCATCTTTCGGACCTTGGGACCAGTTACTTCGGATTTCAGAATTTTTCAGATTTTGGAATGGAAGATTTCTAGTGTAATTAAAAAATTTTTTTTAGATAAAACATTACAGGGGACCGGGTAGCATATTCACCAATTGTACCCGAAGACCGCACTGGATGCATTTTCCCCCTATCGCTCCTCCTGGGAGGAAGAGCACGGGCTGACTAAGAGCCCGTCAGTGTATATACATTATGGTTAGGGTTTCTATCGAGGTGGAGGGTAGTTTGTGCAGATGTCGAGCAGCGCTGCTAGAGGTGAAGAGGCGACCACCCGTGCAGCCTGCTCGTACTCGGGATCAGGGGACTCGGCAACCTGGGAACGTAGTCTGCAGGTACTTGGGCAGTGAAGGACATAGTGTATTAGTGGGTCATCAGAGACTGTGAGGCAGTGTGGGCAAGGGTCGGAGTCTGTGTTTGTTATCTGTGACCAGCAGAGGTAACCAAGTCTTAGGCGGACGAGGTGGGATACTATTTCTTGGGATGTTCCAGGTGGAATTTGAAGTGGTTTCCTCTTGGTTGCAGTCGTGTACCAGGTTGCTGACCGAGAGCCCTGGATGACAAAATTTTCCAGGAGATGAGCAGTTTGAGTGATGGCTGCCCTGTTGACCATTCCCTTAATGCTGGAATAGCTAATAGGGACATGAAAAGTGATGGATGAATTCTCACTAGCTTGGCGGGCTGCTGTCTCAGCTCGCTCATTCCCGTTGAGACCAACATGTCCCGGAACCCAATGGAAGGCAACATCGGTATTGGAGCGATAGAGAGTTAGGAGGTGATGGTGAATGGAGGAGATGAGGAGGACATTGTCTGTAGGAGAGTCGTGTTGAATGGCGTGTAGAGCAGAAAGGGAGTCTGAGAAGATGTGGATGGAAGTGGGTTGAAGATTGCAGGCGTGTTGTAGTGAAATAAGGAGTGCAACCAGTTCGGCTTGGTAGGCAGTAGTGTTGTTTGAGAGTCGGAAGGAACGTGTCGTTTCCCCACATACAAAGGCAGCTCCTGCTGTGCCATCTTCTTTGGCAGAGCCATCTGTGAAATAGTGGAGAGCATCAGCAGAGGAGAAAGAGGCAATGGCAGCAACACTTTCTTGTCGGAGAAGGGTGGGCAGCCTTGACTTAGGTCGTGTGTGAGGCGAAAGGTGGATGGTGAAGGTCTTGGGAGCCCAAGGAGGGGGAGGGATATAATTAGGGACACGAAGGTCAGGCTCACAACGGACTGCATCACTGATTTCTAGGGCTCGGGCAGCGTCAGCTACAGCATGTATCCAATCGCCATTATGAGTGGTGTTGGGCTGACGTTGAGATCCGTGAAGGAGGTGATTGGTCAGTGGAGTATTGGGCCATGAACGAATGTAATTGGCCATGGCCAGCGATGCCCTCGCAAAAATGCGGTATTTGATTGAAGGCAGCCCGCATTCTGCACGCAGTGTGTCTATGCATGTCCACCTTGGAGCATGCAGAATTGTACGCAAGGCGTTATTCTGAGCCACCTCCAGAGTCTGAAAGAGGGTTTGTGAGAGGCCAGGGAGACAAGGCGCGCAATAGTCTATTAAGGAGCGAATAGCAGCGATGTAGAAGTGCCGCTTCACTCCAACAGAAGCACCATTGCCTCGATGAGAAAGGCAGCGCAGGACTCTGTTTCGGGCCTCAATTCTCTGTTTGAGGTATCTGACTTGGGTCTTGAAAGATAGGCGTGGATCAAGCCAGACTCCGAGATATTGGTGAGTTTTGGTATATTGTATGGGAGTGTTTCCAAGACAAAGCAGCTGTGATGGAGGAGAAAGTCCAAAAGTCATGTAGCGTGACTTTTCAGGGTTGACTTTGAGACCGAGGACAGTGCAGTGTTGTTGTAAAATCTTCAGGGCACTGGGCACAAGGTTCTTGTAGTTTTGTTTGGGAAAGACTAGTGCAAGGTCGTCGGCGTAGCATAAAAGCTGAACCCCAGGTCCATAGGAGGTGGCAAAAAGACCTTCCATTAGGATGTTGAATAGGAAGGGGCTGAGGCAGCTTCCTTGAGGCGTGCCTAAGGTGTGGTGATGTGGGGGAGAGAGGTGGCCTTGGAAACGTACCCGAGCACTGCGCTCAGTTAGAAAGTCAGACACCCATTGTAGGAGGCGACCACGAATCCCCTTCCTGGTCAATGCTTCGAGGATGGCAGGTGGGCTGGCCAGCTCAAAAGCCTTTTCGAGGTCTAGGAAAACAACAAGTTCTGAGCGCGAGCGTAGAGCATCAAGAAGGGTCATGAGGCAGGTGGTGGTGCTTCTGTGTGACTGGTATGCGAATAGCAAAGGGTGAAGTGGGCCTGACTGCCACTTCAGGCGGGCAAGAACCATGCGTTCAAGGATCTTTGCAGGACAACTTAGAAGGGAGATCGGCCTCATTGTTGTCGGATCCTTGGGCTTTGGGATCGGCTGGATTGTAGCAACTTTCCATTCAGATGGTAATGCTCCAGTTTCGAGAGAAAGGTTGTACAGTGAGAGGAGGGCCGTTTTACCTGTGTGCCCTAGGTGAGCCAGCATGGAGTAAGTTATTTTGTCAGAGCCAGGAGCGGTGTCAGGTTTGGAGTGTAGGGCAGCGTCAAGCTCGTGGATGGTGAAGGGAGCATCGGTGACGGCTGCTTCAGCACAGGCAGCGGTGATGGCAGTGGATCTCTCGGCATTGAGGTAACATTGCTCGCTTTGTGTAGTAGGAGGTAGCACTGGATGCAAGAACAGTTGGTGCGAGGCAATTTAAGGGCCCACTAACCTAACTTTATAAACTAGGCTAAACATATTTCATATCTCTCTCTCTCTCTCTCTCTCTCTCGGCTGAAATTTTTGACGACAATTCCAGTTATAAAATAATAGAAAAAATTAAAGAATAAAGATATATGTGTATGAAACATTCATTTATTCATTCCCTAAAGAATACGAATAATAAATTTTATTCTGTCTGATATTCACTTGCCACTTTCAAACTATTTACATCAAATCATTTGATACTCAACAGAGTGAGAGAAATGCACGCTGGACAAACAGCGTTTCTACAAGGTCACTTTTAGTCAGTCCCACACAACGTATGCGTGTGGGATGATCAAGCCCCCTCACCCCGACAAGGTAGTGACCAATCGAGGGGGAAGTCTTTCATAGGCCAAACATGTTTTTTTATTTTTTTTATGCCAAATATATATGCCATTATGATATCTGCTCTTCACCCTCACTCTTAGCGTAAACTAGAATAAACTGGGCTAGGAAACCTATACATGTGCTTGAGGGCTCTGTATTTCAATTTATCTGAGAGGCTTCCAACGGACCTGGCAGTGCTCTCGTCCGTCGTTAGGCTTTTGTTTAAAGGAGAAGCCTTCGCCAGTAGCCATATAAACTCCTTGGTAGTGTAATCTACTCTAACTATAGATATTAGTCTAATCTATTTTCTACTTTAACTATACGGGTTAGTCTAATCTAGTGTTAGTCTAATCTCAAACCTACACTACACATTAGAGCTAGTTAGAGTTCTTTATATACTTCATATACTTCATATACTTGTACTTGCTTGGCATTTGTTCTTTAGTTGTTGAGGCATACCTAGCGTCTTTTGCCTTCAACTTATCGCATACCTTTCCCCAGTTTAGAACGTACAGCTTTGGGTTCTTTGACATGTTGCACTCTTTCATCACCTCCTTAATATCTTTTTAAAACTGCCCAGGAGGTGGTGGTTCGACGGTGTCGTCCTCTGGGTCTACCTGTCCTGAGCCCACCGAACCAGTCACTATCGATAGGTCTCCAGAGAGTGATACATCACTCCCAACAGACCTGAAAAAGTAAAAAAAAAAATTAGTAGAGTTGTCTCAAAGAATATGTAAAACATTATCAACAAAAGCATTAGGATATCTTCATGATACTAGTGGTTGAACATGCAGGAGACATCGGTGCCTCCATCTTGCTCATATCCCCCAGTCTTGGAAGTGGGCTGAAACAATTTTTTCGTTATATGCACTGTTTATAAAATACTTTACATGGTAATTTTTCAAGTTGATCACACTGATAAAATGTATTTACCTTTTGAAGAAGGACGACGTGCTTTTTCAGTTTTTATATCAAGAGGCTGCTGTGGCTGTTGGTTGTATTCCTCCTTCTCTTGGGGATTTCCGATATCGCTTTCTCCTTGAGATTCGGGGTCAAGGGCCATTTTCTTATCGAGGTGTGTCTTTGACTGGTAGGGTTCTCTATCATTTTCAGGGCGTTCCATATAGAGGGGATGTTGTGGTTTTTGGTCCTCTTGAGCTTGTGGATTATCAATATCACTCTTTTTCTGAGTTGTCGTGAATATATATCCCTTAGGGATTCTAAGGTATCAAGAAACCTCCATTGCCGGTTTCACAGTATCCACATAGGCGTAATCTACGAGCAGGTCTCTAACTGAATGTAAAGACTGCTCGGCTACCTTAGCTCGCCAGGCAGTGGCACTAATCCATGTCCAGAGAGCTGTTATTTGACTTCGTCTAAGGATTCTTGACGTGATCTTTTCGTTAAGACCAGAAAGCATTAGCAACTTTCTTATGCATTCGCTACATTAGAAAAGCTCAGCTTTGAACAGCACGAAACGGATTGAAGGAGCGGTGCTGTTCGAAAATACCTAGCAATCGTTTTTTTTTTCCCCCCGGTGCATGGACTTACTATGGTCTGTCGTGTTTGACAAAGCTTGTGAGTAGCCTTTTCTTCTCCAGCTGTCACAACGCACGAGCAGGACCCTTTCTGCGCGTCTTATGTTGGGCTATATGATTACAATTTTTCACTTCTGTCACTTTTCGTTAGTGTGCTTTGAGTGGAATTCATCAGTTTTGAATCTGTGAATTCCATGACTCTTCTAATGGAGCCCACTATCAATATTGTGACCCGAACATTTCTCAGTTCGATAAATTGGGTTACAGAGACTAGCAATTTGAAGAATTCGCTAAGGCACTGCAAACCGCCCGGTCAAGATACGTCCTTGACAAAATAGATTGTACAAGTTCCCGAATGCTTTTAGGGAATATTTTCCTGAGTTTTTCTTTTCCCTGCGTTCAAACGTCTCTTTGTTGTTTATTATTTTCCTCCATTTAACACTAATGCTTTTAATATTTTACTTGTGATTCATACAGCTCAGTTCCGACATAATACTTCTTCGTATATAATATGCAGAATTCTAGCGCGTTCTAGGGCAGTCCACTATTTCCGCATGTCATGAAGCCGAGTACACATTTGCTTTACGGATGAAATATACTCCGGGGTACGATTTCGCATCCATTCACATAGTTTTTGTTCAGTCAGAGGAACCTTCGTCCTCTTGACTCTCAGTTATAAAATTTTGAGACGATTTTTACGTTCTTGAATGCAGTTTCATGCTTTAAGGACTGATACTTTTCTAAGTAAACCTCAAAATCAGATAGGAAGTTTTTCTTACAGTCCACCAACTGTACCCCGCCGTGGGGAGTCACCTTGATGTGGGTGGGCGGGGCTTGAAGCGTGCGTCGGCGGCCCCCTCCGGAGGGGTCCTGTCCGTCTCTGTAGGGTTGGTTCCGTCGACCTCGTGGACCAAGCACTCCCCCTTCATCACTGGTAGAGGAGGTCTACCGGTGATGTTTGCTCGTCCTACCCGTCTACATCTAGGGCAGACTAAGCCTCCCAGCGGTTTGCCGTGCGTGGCGTCCTGTATACTCCTGCGCTCCCTAATCTGGGAGTTGAGTCCACCGCAGGGCAGTGTGGCCCGCTGGATCAATCGCTGGTCATGCGTTGGCTAGGGTCAAGCGGCTGCTGTCTGGTGGGCACCGCAACGGTCCCGGCGGCTGCCACTCACTCCAGGCAGTGGCTGGCGTATACTTTCCCCACTAACCCCTAGGGATGTTGAGAGCCGTCTTGCCTCAACATACATCCTCCCTTGTTGCGGCTTTCGTGGTGGGTGGGGGGGTGGGGAAGCGAACGCTCTGAATTTTTTTAATTTATGGTGCATCATACCACACCACTTTCGCGACCCAAGCTCGCTCCGGACTCCGCTCTGTGCCCGGCTGCTTCTTCGATTTTTCCCTTATCGCCACACTCAGCCTTTCCGGGCCAGGGGGTGAAATGGGACCACTGTCCCTCGCTCTGAATTTACAGATTCGAACCGAGAATTTTCGAATTATAACACTAGAAAACAAAAAAAAAAAAAAATGACGCGTTAACGCACAGAAGGGCTTTCAGGCCCTCTCATTCAGGCACTCGAACAGGTACTTTCGAACCGGCATATACGAACAATTCCGTGTCATCACGTCTCTGATGGGTGTCTGTCATGGGATCGAGAATATTGAGTAATAGAGCACTCATTAAAGTTTGTGGAAGCGAGCCTAAGGTCTCCTCCCAAGGGATGGTAGTCTCCTATTGGAGGTGTCGTCCCGGAGAGACGTGCTCGCCTCAGAGCGAATTTCTCCTCTGTCCCTGGACACGCAGGTGCGTGTACGCCCCACGTACCATCAACCAGTGTAAGGGGGTCGTTCTTTTCTCGTGACGTCTGCGCTACTCAACCGAAAGCTTCACACGAACTGAGTGATCAGGATGTTGTAGGAGTTGATCGCCTACAAAGGAAAGTTGATGGAGTTCTTGTTCCCACCCCTACCCTGTTTCTCACTTTCGACCGACTCAAACTGCCTGAAGTTGTCAAACTGGTGTGGCTCCGCCTCCCAGTAAAAACATACATACCGTCCCCTAGGCGATGCTATCACTGTCAGGCATTCGGACATGTCAGTCGTTCCTGCCGTAGGTTACAAGATGGCCTACCAGCGGTGTGCCCGTCCTGTGGTACAACGGATCACGATGGCACGACCTGCCCTGGTCCTGTCTCTTGCTTTAACTGCCACGGACCTCACCCAGCTTACTCAAAAGACTGCGACCGCTACAGATTTGAGAGGGAAGTACTCACCATCAGGACCACGGAGAAAATTGATTTTGCCGAGGCAAAGCGTAGAGTCCTTACTACGCATATACGTCCAGGAGTGACTTATGCAAATATGCTGTCCTCTCTTACTAATAGACGTCAACTACACAAACCGACTGCTACAGGACACCAAGTGACTAAGCCACAAAATGATTCACAAAAAAATGCTGTTGCTCCTGCTGCTCTGCCCTCTACATCTATGGAGGTGTCAGAGGAACTCACTCAGACCCCTACTGCTACGCCATCACACCATAAGCGTAGCAGAAGTGAAGACTCCATCGAGGAGGTGCCCCTTCCTAAGGAGGCACGATCCTCTACACCCTCTGGTGGGCCTCGAAGGCCCCCACCAGTGTCGGCTCCGGCCGTCACTTTTACCCCAGTGTCGGCTTCGGCCGTCACTACCTCCCCGGTGTCGGTTCCGGCCGTCACTCCCACCCCGGTGTCGGCTCCGGCCGTCACTCCCACCCCGGTGTCGGCTCCGGCCGTCACTCCCACCCCGGTGTCGGCTCCGGCCGTCACTCCCACCCCGGTGTCGGCTCCGGCCGTCACTCCCACCCCGGTGTCGGCTCCGGCCGTCACTCCCACCCCTGGTGTCGGCTCCGGCCGTCACTCCCACCCCGCTGTCGGCCCCGGTCGTCACTCCCCCCCTGGTGTCGGCTCCGACCGTTTTGACTTTGACCAACACTCCTGCCCCGGTGACGGCTCTGGCCGTTACTCCCGCCCCTGTGTCGGATACGGCCGTTACTCCCGCCTTGGTGTCGGCTCCGGCCGTCACTCCTACCCCGTTGTCGGCTCACGCCGTCATCACTGCTCCTGCTGCTGTGGCCACCTCACTGGCCACTGGGCTAGGAAAGACTGCAAGGCGATTGTCCACTGCCTCCACTGCTCTAGCCACTGCCATTAGGCAGGGTAAGAGCAAGAAGGATACTGGTGTTGGGAGGGTCTCCTCTAGGGGCCTCCCCACGCACCGTTAATTTTAATATTTTTAATATTTTACAGTGGAACCTTCGTGGGTTGAGAGGAAATTGGGAGGAGCTCAGTCTACTCCTGCGAAGACACCAGCCGGTCTGTGTCTGTCTGCAGGAGACTATGATTGGTTCGTCCTCCCATCCTACACCCAGGGGTTACTCTGGCTTTTACTCTCCTCATGATCGCGCGCCTTTTACTCTCCTCATGATCGCGCGCAAGGCCATCATGGTGGAACAGCAATTTTTTTAGATAACTCACGCGGCATTGCTTTTACCTCTTTTAATATTGTCTCCCCCCTGCAGCTGGTGGCTGTCCAGCTCCACCTGAGGAGAACTTACACTGTCTGCTCTTTATACCTCCCTCCCAATTCTCCAGTAGACAGAGAGGACTTCGTTTCCCTAGTCTTAGTCCTAGTCCTAGTCCTCAAGGATGCTCGCCGTAAGTCCCTTGCATCTTTTGTCTCCACATTGAACGTGCAGACACCTATGTCGCAGGTATTCAAGCGCGTGCGGAAGATAGCAGGAAAGTTCTCTCCAGGCTCGCCTCCGGTCCTCCATGTCAACGGGGATAAGGTATCTAACAGCCAGGCGGTAGCCAACACACTCGCTGAGACTTTTTCTATGGTGTCCAGCCGGGCCTCGAGATCTCCAGCAGTGCGTCGCCAGTTTGAGGCAGACGAGGCTCGCCAACTAGACTTTTCATCTCGTGGGGGTGAAAACTACAATGTCCCTTACTCTCCACCGGAACTGCGTTCAGCTTTATCTTCCTGTAAGGACTCTTCCCCAGGGGCGGATAACATTACATATTCAATGATCCGTCACCTAAATTCTGGATCACTGTCCTTCCTCCTAGGATTATTTAATAGGATGTGGAGTGACGGATACGTACCACCCTCCTGGAAGTCTGCTATAGTCATACCAATCCCCAAGCCTGGAAAGGACGCCTCACTCCCCCTTAGCTATCGACCCATTGCCCTTACCGTTTGCATGATTAAAATTTTCGAGAAGATGATTAACACTCGTCTAGTCTGGTTCCTTGAGAAGGGTGGCCATCTTTCGGCAGTACAGTGTGGTTTTCGTCGATCTCGCTCTACTCTAGACGCTCTTCTGCGATTAGAAAAAACTATCTGCCAAGCTTTTGCTTGCAGGCAGCGGGTTGTGAGCGTCTTTTTCGACCTTGAAAAGGCATACGACACCACCTGGAGGTATGGCATTCTACGAGCTCTCCATACGGTTGGACTCAGGGGTCACCTCCCTCTGTTCCTCCGGTCTTTTTTACAGGACCGTACTTTTAGGGTGAGGGTGGGCACTGCTCTTTCTAGCTCTTTTGAGCAAGAAGAAGGAGTCCCACAAGGTAGTGTCCTCAGTGTCACTCTATTCAGCGTTGCCATCAATAGCATCACCGAGTGCGTCCACCGGGACTTTCGATGCACGCTATACGCGGATGACTTTTCCCTCTCCTACGCTTCCACTCGTCTCGATGTGGCCGAGCGACACATCCAGTTGGCTCTTGGCCGGGTCACCCGTTGGGCCGATAGTCATGGTTTTAACTTTTCCCCCACAAAGACGGTTGCTATGCTTTTCTCTCGAAGCAGAGGTGATTTTAGGGATCCAGACCTATACCTCTATGGCAGGAGACTGCCAGTAGTTGAAACGACTCGATTCTTGGGCTTAATATTTGACAGACGCCTTACATGGTTGCCACACCTGCGGGACCTGAAAGCGGCTTGCCAGCGACGGATGTCCTTGCTCCGTTTTCTTTCCCATGTGTCTTGGGGAGCTGACCGCACCATTCTCCTCCGTTTATATCACTGTTTCGTTCTGTCCAAGTTAGATTACGGTTCCCAAGTCTACGCCTCAGCCACATCCCCTCGCCTTCGTACTCTCGACTCTGTACATCACGGTGGAATCAGACTGGCGACGGGCGCCTTTCGGTCTTGTCCAATCCCCAGTCTACTCGTAGATGCAGGAGTGTTACCCCTCGACCTTCACCGTCAGACTCAGATGGCACGTTTGTGGTTCAGATGCCAAAGTCTCTATGGTGATCCCACTTACAGTGCTGTGACGGACACTTCACGGGACGCCACTTACACCCAGCACCCGCACTTCCCAAAGCCTTTTGGCTTTCGGGCTCGTGGCGTGATTGAAGAGTTGTCCCTTCCTCGCCCTGCCATAGCTGTCCCACGATTATTGCCTGTCCCGCCGTGGAGGCGGCTGGCAGTATCGTATTGCCGTTACATGCCGGCTAACAAGAGTGCTATGTCGGAGCATGCTGCGAGGACTTTGTTCACCGATCATGCCTCCGTACATGAGGGTTGCACGCCCATTTTTACTGACGGCTCCAAATCCGATGCAGGCGTCGGATTTGGAGCGGTCTTCCCTGATTTTACCCGGTGCGGCAGTCTACCCCCCTGTACATCAATTTTTACCGCAGAGCTGTGGGCCATTTTAGTAGCGATAAAATCTCTTTTTACCTTGAATGTTGGAGGTTTTGTTATTTTTTCCGACTCCAGAGCAGCTTTGTCAGCCCTTGAGGATTTTAATAACGCACATCCAATAGTCTCAGAAATTTTCAACTGGCTCGTACTAGCAGCCCGTCGTGGGCACAGAATTACTTTTTGTTGGGTACCAGCCCATGTCTCTGTTAAAGGGAACGAGAAGGCAGATGAGCTAGCTAAGACTGGCGCCTCACGTCAAGTCACTACCTGCCCCGTCCCTCACAGAGACCTGTTTCCCACAATTCGAGCTGCTATTGTTCTAGTTTGGCAAGAGAGATGGAATGCCAATAGAGCTACCTCCAAGATGGGTGCAATTACCGCAAGGGCTGTGAGCCCCTGGGTCTTATGCGCACGTCCGAGGCCGCTGCCGTGAGACAGCATTGGCCCGTCTACGGACGGGCCATACCCGCCTCACCCATGGTTTCCTCATGTCCCGGGGAGTTGAGCCCTATTGTGATGATTGCTTAGTTCCCCTGACTGTGCGGCACTTGCTGGTCGAGTGCCCCAGTCTGAGGGAACTGCGAGAGCAGTACCTCGCCCAGTGTCGGAGCAGAGATGGGAGTTTCTCTCTCTCTCTGGTGCTGGGGGAGGAGGCACTCTCCCCGGGACATGAAGTGTTAAAATTCCTACAGGAAAGTGGCTTTCTCCACCTCCTGTAGATTTATTTTTCTTTTTAAGTAGTATTTATGTAGCTTTTTAATTTTTAGTTTTTTAGTACGGTGCCAAATGACCTCGATGTTGCGGCACCATGATCTATTGTCACCAATCAATCAATCAATCTCTCTCTCTCTCTCTCTCGCTCTCTCGCTCTCGCTCTCTCTCTCTATGTATATATACATTTATCGTTTCTTCCTCATTCTTGATTCCCACTGACTTCACTTTACTTTTTTTGCCCTTCCTTCCTTCCTCCCTCCCTCTCTCCCTTCCTTCCTTCTTTTCTTTCTTCCTTCCTTCCTTCCTTCCTTCCTTCCTTCCTTCTTCCTTCCTTCCTTCTTTCCTTCCTTCCTTCGCCTACCTTCCTTCCCTCCACACACTCGTCTCAAAAATAATTGTATACAAACTATTTCATACAATACTTGCCTTGCATACTAAATATTGAGAACTTTCATAACTGATGAGGTTTTCAATGAGTCAAAGGCTTTTTCATAGTCTATAAAAGCTATACATTGTGGCTTAGTGTATTCTGCATATTTTTCAACTACTTGATTAATGACAAGGATGTTGTCAGTTGTTGAATAACCATTCTAAAATCATGTTTGTTCTATTGTCTGGTTTGAGTCCAGCGTTGCACTAATCTTATTAGTGAACACTTTTGTGTAAAGCTTATATATTACAGACAGGAGCTTTATTGGACATTAGTTTTATAGGTGTTTCATGTCTTTTTTTGTGAATTATTATTTTTATTGGGAGCCGGTGGTGCAGTGGTCAGCGTTCGGGCATTGGAGCCTAGGTTCCCGGGTTCGAATCCCGGGTTCGAATCCCCGATATCCGCTGACCACTTTCAATATTTGATATCACCGCCGAGTGGCCTACACCTACACCAACCTACACCAAATAACAGGCGAGGCAAGTCCATCTGTGCCTCCATATGCCTACTGGTGCCAACGGTTAATGATATATATAATTATGACAGTGTCTAGCTATATACAGGACTGTAATGCAAATAACTATTCCCCGAGGGGAGTGGAAAACGTTGTGGGGTGTGGGGTCTCCTTACACCCATGCCCCTGTCCACCCAGCAGTGAATGGGTACCGGATATTAGCCAGGGGTTGTGACCTGCCTTCTGGGGTGGTGACCTGGCACTTGCCTCGGCCAGGTGTGTAGTGCAAATAACTATTCTATATGACAGTATCTATATACACGACCTTAATGTAAATAGCTATTCACTATGACAGTGTCTATATACACGCCTGTAATGTAAATAAATATTCACTATGACAGGGACTAGCCTACAAACATGGCGATTGTTGACATTTCGGCTCAAGGTCGTGACGTCACTGCAGGAGCTCTATTGGTCGTAGTTCAGTGTGAATGACTGCACTAGTCGTGATCCAGTGAGGAGACAAATCCATCTGTTCACAGGAGTACCAACATCAACAACTGACACATGTGCACCTCATCCAAGTGTACTTCCCAACTCAACGGGTTCTACTTTATTTACCAATCTCTATCAATGTATTTTATGTTTGTAGTGAAAAATTGACTAAATTCACGTGTATTCTTTATTATTTGTCACGGGTTCAGGTTCTACCTCCTGGTTGTAGTAACAATATTTTATTTATTGTGTGTAGAACTCGTTACGATAAATCTGTAGGATAATTACAAGCCTTCCGACACCAACCTCTATTTACTCACCTTCGGGAGGCTCTGTATCGCATAAGTTTTAAATCTAATGTACCCAGAGTGTTTGGCAAAGTAAACAAATAAGACAAGCTTCTTTAGTTTATTTAAATAAGCTTCCCCCTGAAACGGAAAGATTATTAAAGACTCTCACACCATTCACTCGCTAACCTGGCTATAAAGAACTTAATTGTAAACCTTAAGATTCCTTACTGTACTCACAACCTTCCTACTCTCGAGGAAGTAGTGTGCGCGTGCGCGCGTACACACGTGGGTGCGGGCGTGCGCGTAGGTGCAGGCGTGGGCGTACACACGTGGTCCAGCGGGCTTGTGCGGCGTCCGTGGATGTAGCGGCGTGGGTTGAGGGGGGGCACACGTGGTATCCAGATACACGTCTACCTCTGTCCTTCCACCCGCTGTTTCTGTAAAGAAACTCCACCACAAACACAAGGGGGACAGGACAAAACCAGACTCCCACCTTAAACTCAGCCTCTCCACTCAAGCTCCACTAAGCCTCTCCACCACACTTCCCTTTCTCCACCGCCAGTTTCTGTACAAGAAACTCCACGTAAATCCTCGCTCCACCTATGCAAATCCCAGTCCACCTGACGATGATATACAGGGCAAAGCGAGAAATATATACGTGGAAAAAGACTCCTTCCCCAACCTTCGACCTAACTCCACCTCTGCGCCAGCCAGACTGCCCGTCTCGCGGCATGGGGCGGGCTGGGTCACGCTGCTACCCGGCCCGAGTCACCGACATGCCACAAGCTGCCAGACGGCGTCACTCTGGTTGTGTTAATTCGTATAACACAACCCCAATTTAACATGCGCGTAAATGTTACACATCATGCAACTATCCCTACAATTAAGTAGACCTGCTTGCATGCAGAAAATGTCTCCCAGCCTGATAATACCCCCCCATGGATATAATGTAATTTGGGTTTTACCCACACTCCTTGTCTGAAATGCTGCATTCGGATTGGTTCCGGCACAGGCCTACGGGTGACGTCAAAAAGGAATATTCCACTCAATGAAGCGTCCCCGGCTGTGTCACGTGCACCCAGTAAACTTTCCGGGACCCCACATTCCTTAGCCATGACGTAGCTCTCCTCTGTCTCGTAGGCCCAAAATTCCACCCATGACATTATTATTTTCATTATTTTAATGTATTAAGTTTAAAAAGTGACCTATGAATTTAGGAAAACAGGCACAAATAGATACGTAGTACTTTCTTCGCCTCCAAACACAGACCCCACCACCACCACCACCACCACGTCTGACCTCACTCAGTCCCTTGGTTTTCATTGCGGTTATATAACATGTTTTTCTCTTTCGAATGTCAGAGTATACGTATAATAATTTCACTTATGTCAAGGATCTTTTTTTTATCGTGTTGATGTTTTTTTAGATACAAAATATACTAATCATAGTTATAGAGAAAAATACAATATGAGTGTCAAGGAAATCGATGAGGAGGAAGAAGAGAAGAAGAAGGAGGAGGAGGAGGAGAAGGAGGAGGAGGAGGAGGAGAAAGAGGAGCGAACTGGAAACAAAAGAGGAAAACCTTGCACGTAGAAAGCGAAACAGAAATATATATTTTGTTGTGCACCAAATATACGAAGTGTGCTTTCCCAGGATTGGTGATGTGATAATGGTTAGGTTAGATGTTGCAGGTTGTGGTGATGACTGTGGGTGTGTGTAACGGTGTTGGTGGTGGTGAGAAGGTTGTGGTCCTGTGGTGTTGAAAGAGTACTGGTGGTGGTACCCTGTATTGTGGTTGTGGTGGTAGTGGTAATAGAAAGGTTTAGTTCCATTAGTGTTGGTGATGATGTCAGAGTGGTGTTTGTGGTGATGTCAGAGTGGTGTTGGTGGTGATGTCAGAGTGGTGTTGGTGGTGATGTCAGAGTGGTGTTGGTGGTGATGTCAGAGTGGTGTTGGTGGTGATGTCAGAGTGGTGTTGGTGGTGATGTCAGAGTGGTGTTGGTTGTGATGTCAGAGTGGTGTTGGTGGTGATGTCAGAGTGGTGTTGGTGGTGATGTCAGAGTGGTGTTGGTGGTGATGTCAGAGTGGTGTTGGTGGTGATGTCAGAGTGGTGTTGGTGGTGATGTCAGAGTGGTGTTGGTGGTGATGTCAGAGTGGTGTTGGTGGTGATGTCAGAGTGGTGTTGGTGGTGATGTCAGAGTGGTGTTGGTGGTGATGTCAGAGTGGTGTTGGTGGTGATGTCAGAGTGGTGTTGGTGGTGATGTCAGAGTGGTGTTGGTGGTGATGTCAGAGTGGTGTTGGTGGTGATGTCAGAGTGGTGTTGGTGGTGATGTCAGAGTGGTGTTGGTGGTGATGTCAGAGTGGTGGTGTGGTGGTGATGTCAGAGTGGTGTTGGTGGTGATGTCAGAGTGGTGTTGGTGGTGATGTCAGAGTGGTGTTGGTGGTGATGTCAGAGTGGTGTTGGTGGTGATGTCAGAGTGGTGTTGGTGGTGATGTCAGAGTGGTGTTGGTGGTGATGTCAGAGTGGTGTTGGTGGTGATGTCAGAGTGGTGTTGGTGGTGATGTCAGAGTGGTGTTGGTGGTGATGTCAGAGTGGTGGTGGTGGTGATGTCAGAGTGGTGTTGGTGGTGATGTCAGAGTGGTGTTGGTGGTGATGTCAGAGTGGTGTTGGTGGTGATGTCAGAGTGGTGTTGGTGGTGATGTCAGAGTGGTGGTGGTGGTGGTGATGTCAGAGTGGTGTTGGTGGTGATGTCAGAGTGGTGTTGGTGGTGATGTCAGAGTGGTGTTGGTGGTGATGTCAGAGTGGTGGTGGTGGTGATGTCAGAGTGGTGTTGGTGGTGATGTCAGAGTGGTGGTGGTGGTAGTGATGTCAGAGTGATGGAGGAGAGAGAGAGAGAGAGAGAGAGAGAGAGAGAGAGAGAGAGAGAGAGAGAGAGAGAGAGAGAGAGAGAGAGAGAGAGAATTAAGGATATCTATATTTCAAAAGTACCATAATATGATACTTTGATACCCAACTCGAAAACAATAACACAAAAGTAATTTAATACCTTTTAAGACGGAAAGAAGAATAAGTATAAAGATATCGCCATTATGACTTCCTCCTTTGGACGCCGCTGCCGCCGCTGCTTATGTAAGATGGAGTCTCTGGATCAGCCAATGGGGGCAAAGTAAAGCGTTTAACAAGCCCCTCCCTCGCGGCTGCCAGCCCGGCTAAGCCAATCATAAGGAAGGAGATGGGCGGGGTTACGGTGTATTTGTTGACCCGTGCAGCGGCTGGCAAGCTGCATCCCGACCCTCGATGTGGGGTTAATCTCATTTGTGTTTTGTTTTGTTTTGTTACGTTAATGAAAATCCCCGGGAAGTATATTGTTTTGTATATTGAGCAAGTGTTTGAGCGTGATATGCAGCACAACTGGTGCCCTGCGTATTATTATTCAGAATCACAAAGTGTGGAAGGTTTCGTACGCGGACGGAATTAGAGCCAATCACAGCGCGAGCTGATCCGAGGCAAGTATTGCTAATAATTATAATAATAACGATATATACTTTATTTAGTTTTTGTATAATACAGTTGACAACAGATTAGAGGTGGCGAGCCTTGCACTCTTCCTTATCCCTATACTTGATAATTGTGTGTTATGGTTGTGAAGAAAACGGGTCTGTGTTGGGTGAGACGGAACCTTAAACACACACACACACCACACCAGGGCGGCAGTCACGAGGTGTGGCCATTGTTTGGCTCACCCCCCCTCCATTTTTTTTTCTCTCTCTCTCTCTCTCTCTCTCTCTCTCTCTCTCTCTCTCTCTCTCTCTCTCTCTCTCTCTCTCTCTCTCTCTCTCTCTCTCTCTCCCCCCCCCAAAGAAAACACATATAGACAATCATTGCACATTTTCTTCCTCCTCCTCATACTGTCTTGGCAAAATTTTACCCAATTCATCGATCAATTCTCTTCTCCAGCTTCGTGAATCACATTCGTCACTCCTTCAGACCTCCTCTGCAGGCTCTTGGGTGTCGCCTTGAACTGGAAGCCTTGGTAAGATGTTGGGAGGGGGAGGGGGAGGAAATACGTGGACGGAAGGAGGAGGAGAATAAGGGATCACGAGAATATGATGAAAGGTGGAGGAAGGGCAAGGTGTCAAGGGAAGGAAGGGTTGTAAGTGTGGCAGGAGTTGGTTCCTGGCACGTAGGGAGTGAGTGAGTGAGTGAGTAAGTGATTGAGTGAGTGAGTGAGTGAGTGAGTGAGTGAGTGAGTGAGTGAGTTTGAGCTTTTTTTTAAGTATAGTGTAAGGGGAATTGCACTCTTAAGGTTTTTTTTCCCCCTCTTCTTTTCTTTTCTTTTCTTTACTCATTAGTTCTTAATCTGTTATTCTCCATTAGTGTAATTGGCAGAACATGACTCGAGTTTATACAGGTGTAGGGGAGAGAGAGAGAGAGAGAGAGAGAGAGAGAGAGAGAGAGAGAGAGAGAGAGAGAGAGAGAGAGAGAGAGAGAGAGAGAGAGAGAGAGAGAGAGAGAGAGAAGTACCTCGTAACAGATCTTAGCCATCCTGCCTCACAAAATTGGGCAGCTTCCCATTTGCATTAACATTGCCAACCTAACAAGGATTCACTTTGTTTTGTTGCTGGGGAAAGAAGAAGGAAAAATAATATAAGGTGAGGAAAGGGGTCAGAGGGTAGGGAAAAGGGAGGGAAAACGAAGGGAAGGGAAGATAATATAAAGTGAGGAAAGGGGGCAAAGGGTATACCCTCTGCACCTAAACTCTACCTGGCCATCTGTCTGAGTATCTATTGTACTGACCTCGTTTGGCTCGCATATAACTACCTCACGACTACTGTGGACAGGCTGAGCCCCCCCTTTTTGGTAGTTTCGTCATATTTCTTATTAACTCGTATTTCACACCTTCATCCAAAACTCTACCTAATCTCGCTTTTCCAACTCTATTTAAATGAAGGCCATCTCCGCTAAACAAGCTCCTATCGTTGCTGAAATGATCCCACACATCAACATACATCACATCTTTCATACTACATAATTTCTCCAGACGTGTGTTTATTCCTAACATTCTACTAAGGACGAGTGGACCAACATCATATCTGGGAATCAATCCGCAGACCACTGACCGCCTGCGGCTATCCTCGGACCTACCCTTTACTACGTTGTTTGTGCCAACTTGATAAACGAAAACAGTTTCTTCGGAGATATTAACGACTAATTCATCAATTTTATCCGTTATATTTTCAACTCTTTTTCCCGGATAGCAAAAATGTTTCCTCCTCGGTCCTTTCACACAAAACTCCTCGTCTTGATGTCTTACTAGACTATCACCGACTAATATGACGCCAGGCTCATCATAGGGAGCTGCACCAGCTGCTCTAGGTCATGAAGGATAGCAAAGTTGAAGGTTTGATCACCAGGTTGGTCAGTGAAAGAAGATGAAAGCCAAAGCTGGTGGTGAACATTGATGAAATTCCCTTAAAATGGAGATCTCAACATAAGGAAAGTGAGATAGGATGTGCTCCACTTTAGAGGTCAAATAGTCAAAGAATTTTACATACTCAGAGGAATTAGGTGAGAGATATACAGCACAGATGAATTTAGTTAGAGAGTGACATTGAAGTCTTAGCCAGATGGTAGAAAATTCTGAAGATTCAAGATTGTGGGCACGAGAGCAAGTAATGTCGTTACGCACATATGCGCAACAGCCAGCTTTGGATTGAAAATGAGGATAGAGAAAGTAGGAGAGAACAGAGAAGGGGCTGCTGTCAGTAGTCACAGACAACTGTGTTTCAGTTAGGAAGAGAAGATGAGGTTTAATGGAGGAGAGATGGTGTTCCACAGACTGGAAATTAGATCTAAGGCCACGAATGTTGCAGAAATCGAGAGTAAAAGTATTAGAGGAAGTGTCAAGACACCCGAGGTCGTCAGCAGCAGAGGGGCAATCCGACCTGGGGACATTTGTGGTCCCCTCCCCAGATGAGGACTCCGAGGCTGGGTGTGGTGAAGCCATTTTAAAATTTTGATTTGAAGAGAGTGTAAAAGTGTAAGGTGTAGTAATGGTATGTAGGTAGTAGAAGAAGTTGTCTTTAAAGGGCAGGCTGCAGCTGCTCTCTTGTGTAAATGAGACACTAAGGGAACCGGGAAAAGAGGACACGGGGAATCACTCAGTCTGCAGCACTGCCTACATCCCCGTAAGTACCTCTCCTGGAGTATTCCACCGAGCGGTAGGTGTCTACTGCCTACTCTGAAATTCCCTCAGAGATGTTAGCTTCCTCCCACTCCATACCAGCATGAAATTGTATGAATTCAACAAGCAAATGTCAATTAGATGTAGGAAGAGTTTGTGATGCCAGCTGATTGTTCTTCTTACACAGTCTACAAAACTAACCATCATGTCAGCCTTGTCAACAAGACGCATGTTTTGCGTGTAGTCAATGACAAGGTCTGGCTTCAGTATGGGGTTCTCTGTCCTGAAATGTGTTTTGCCCGTGTTTTTCATTTCTCCTGTGTGTAGTGTTGACAGCATGATCACTTCCCGTTTATCATGCCATAAGTATCCTTGACTTTTGAATGTAATAGTCACCTGGTTTTGTTTTACGGGTCTTGAAAACGGAGGTATGTTTTAACGGTATTTACGTGTTGTGCCCCACGAGCCAACACCCTTGCTGTGGAGAAAAGCTGACAAGTTTGGATTTGTGTAGTAGCTGTCAGTGTACAAGATGTGACCTTTTGTATCCATGCATTGGGCAAGCGAGGTCTTGATGATGCTACCAGTACTTTTATGGATGTCATTTCGATTGAAGTCAATGTTGGAGGCAGTATATGGGAGGAAGTCCGAAACAATACCAGTCTCGCAGTCACACAAAACAAACAATTTGATGCCAAAACGGTTCCTTTTTGTTTGCATGTATTGTTTGAATTTCAG
>JAPQNM010000625.1:30000-50000 GCA_029783475.1 Metacarcinus magister
GTTTCCAACACAGTCAAGTTGAGAAAACCTGCATCACACCTGGACAGGTAAGCAAGGTCTTGTACCGATCACAGCCACAAACTTTGTTTTCTTTCTCTCCATCACAGGTTAATTAAGTCTTGCTCCTATCCCAGCCTTGTTCAGCAGTTTCATTTCCCCTCATTGGAAAATATAGTCATGCTCCTGTCACAGAGAAGTAGATAAAATCTTTCTTTCAATCACAGGAAAAAGTGATCTTGCTCCCATCACAGCCAAGTAGAAGAAAATCAGTTACCATCACAGATAAAAATAATGTTTTCTAACCATCACAGCAAAGTAGAGAAAACTTTGTTCCCATCACAGCCAAGTACAATAAGTTATATTCCCATGGCAAAGTTTTGTTCCCATCACAGCAAACTACAAAAAAAAAAAACAGTTCATAATGTTTTCTAACAATCACAGCAAAGTAGAGGTAGTTCTATATTCATCACAGATAAATAACATTTGGTTTTGTACAAGGTCGGCGTCCCACCCGGGCATTTAAGCCAGGGTCTGCAACAACCCGGACAATGAAGCCAGAGTCTTCATTCCACCCGGGCATTTAAGCCAAGGTCGGCGTCCCACCCGGGCATTTAAGCCAGGGTCTGCAACAATCCGGACAATGAAGCCAGAGTCTTCATCCCACCCGGGCATTTAAGCCAAGGTCGGCGTCCCACCCGGGCATTTAAGCCAGGGTCTGCAACAACTCGGACAATGAAGCCAGAGTCTTCATCCCACCCAGGCATTTAAGCCAAGGTCGGCGTCCCACCCGGGCATTTAAGCCAGGGTCTGCAACAACTCGGACAATGAAGCCAGAGTCTTCATCCCACCCAGGCATTTAAGCCAAGGTCTGCAGAAGAAATCCTTAATATTTGGGTTCCCTATTAGCATTCTTTGATCAGAATTCTGAGATATTCACAACCCAGATCAAGAAATTGCTTTGCGGCCCTTCTAACAGCTGCATCATCCACTTCTTCTTTAGAAGAGGCAGATGATAGAGGGACCACAACAGGAGCGGTTTGATCCCTCCCAGGAGCCTCAAAAAGGAAGGAGCAAAATGCAGGGATGTTTTCTCCAGTAGGTAGATCTGCCCCTGCCACTGAAGCAGATCTGAATTAAGAGTAATGTACTTTAGAAAGCTTTATTTTGCTGTTATTTATGTGATTTTGTTTCACACAAGAGGTCATAGAGTTTAATATTACTTAGTGACTTACTTATAGTAACATTTATTTGCAACATTTCTTTATACTGGTAATGTATTTCCTGACATTGTATAGGTAAACACAAACTTTTTCAAAACTTCAAAAGGGCATCTAGCATGGAAGAAAACTAAATGTGCTAAAACCAACACTGCATTAATACTTTACCTTGATTCCTCACTGGTGCAGAATGGTTCAGCCAAAGCATCCGAGTCCATTGCAGCTGGTGGTTCCGTACCATCAAATACGTGAGATTGGTGACCTATGATATCATAGATCACCTCATCTACCGTATTCAATGTAGTGGTTGTTGGAGGACCACCTGTAAAGAAAACATAGTAAATAAGATCATTACATATATAGCACATTTTTGCAACTGTTAGCTGAAAATAAAACTTAAAATATAGGTAGAAATGTTATGTACCAAAATGTGGAGATATTTAGTGCATTATGTTAATTATGAAGAAAAGAATAGGTAATTACACTTTGGTCTCAAGTATAACAGCATTTAAAAGAACCAAAGAAATTATAAAATTTTACCAGTCTGGCTCTGCTCCTTTCTGAAGCGACAAATGACACCTTTGCTTTTGCGAAGGGCGTTGAACCACTTGGTCTCGCATTCCTCCTGGCTTCTTGGGCCAGACCCGGTGCAGACACTGCCAATACAAGTATGTGACTAAGTATTGGAAAAAACTTATATTTCTCCTACCCTTTTATAACAGTAAATAAATTTTTAAAGGAAAACTATTATAATTTCTTGAAAATGCACCATTACTGACACACACACACACACACACACACACACACACACACACACACGGTGAATGTAAATATGAAATGTACACACTATTCATAAGTGATTAATATAGTAGTTGTTGTCGCAGGTGCAGCAACTATGCCAGAGTACTAAGTGTATGTATCATCAGTTGGCAAATAATACTTGTGCCAGTCAGTGGTATATACTGCATTTTCACCAACCTATTGACAGTCGAGGTCACTTCTGTCCAGGCCCGCTTTTTGTCAGCTGATGTGACCGTCTTGCCATAGCGGCCCCGGATGATGTCCTTCCTTTGCTGCACTGCCTGCACCAAATGAAGGATTTCATCCTTAGACCAGTTGGCCTTCCTCCTCTTGGCTGCGGGTTGAAGTTCCTTTACGGACATGGATGCCATCCTCAAACCTGCTAAGACAATCCTTACATGTACCACCTTGTAATAATAATAATAATAATAATAATAGCTAATAAACAACACATTTCTACTGACAATCCATGGAACATATCTGGCAGTAATTTGACATGGTTTGCTAGATCCTTCTTCATTTCAGGAGGAAATACTTTGTTTTAGGAACAATCCTGTATAGCTATTAATAGCCTATATATACTTAAAACATTTTCAATACACTTAACAACTATATTGGGTGTTACTCTAAAATTTAATACTAAGCTAGGCTTTGAAAATAATCTTTGCATGGTTAGTAGACACAATTTTATCAGTAGTATGGTGGATCAACTTACCCCATCCTTGATTTTCTAATATATGTTCTCGTATCACCTAATAACAGCATGCCTTGGTTTATTACTTATTCCATGCAAATGCAGTTAAAGTTATGCTATACATGGAAGTTAGGCAATATTTAAATAATATATGAATAAGCTTAGCACATTCCTGTTTCATAGTTTTTCACTTTTAGAGCTGAAATAATGTTTTTTTGGGGCAGCTCATCAGCGTCTGCTGTTAGGCTTGAAACAATATGGGGAGGGTTGAAGTAGTGTTATTGCTTCCCCATATATGGCGTTAGTTCTCTGGTCCAGCTTTTCAAATATGGGTAAAAGCCTGTAGCTCAACTTACCCCATGGCTCAACTTACCTCGCTCTTCCCTACATATACCCACCCCGTCTGGACATTTACCTAACCTTACCTAACATAGCCTAATTTAACCTTAACCTAACGTAACCTTACCATAACCAAACCTAACCTAACATAAATTCAAAGACGCTTTGTGAGGTAAAACATGACGAGCACCGCCTAAAAACTTCACAGATGGGTTTATTACACTATGTATAGTATGTACGACTTCATACTTACATCAATATCGTCCGAATATGTCCCTTCCCCTTCCACACAGTCCTATTATGACGAAAGATTGTCAGCCTCATACAACATACCTTTATAGAAGTGAAGTGATGAGCTTGAAAGAGGGTGCTTTCAAATCTGCGGTGTCAACTCAACAAAGCTGTGAAAGCACTGACATAAAAGGTTCTGTTATTCCGTATTTAACAATTTCCTGGGTATTCTGTACTCATGAAGTGGCTTATTTCTACATTTTATGTTTATCTTATTATTGATGATCCATTTTTTTATTCTATTTGTAAGAAACAATTGTTTATTTATTTCGGGTGAATGGTTTCAGAGCGAAGCGTCCATAGCAACGTTTGGCGCCAAAATATAGAAACTAGTAGCTTACATTTACAGTTAACTTACCTGTTAAGTCCCGCAGAATTGCTGTTACTCTTAAGTATTAATTGTTCATACCTTTTAAAGTAAGATTTTAACAGTAAGTCCAGGATACGGCCCCAGGTCCTTCTCTCTGGTGATAGGTAACTCCTATTCTAGGTCTTACCCGGTCACCAGAGGTGTCCCACAGGGTTCTCCTCTCAGTCCTCTCCTTTTCAATGTCTGTCTTTCAGACTTTCCCTCTTCTCCATGCACACATGCACTCTTGTACGCTGATGACATTTCCCTCCTTTGCTCTGCTTCCACTATCCAGGAGGCTCAACTTAACCTTCAACGTGGGCTTGATGCCATAGACACTTGGACATCACGTTGGGGCCTAACAGTGAGTGCCCCAGAAGTCTAGCCTTCTGTGCTTCACCAGAAGGCGAATACCCAACTTACCTGGGGTCACCATCAAAGGTTCACCCATTCCCTTTAAAACCCAACATAAGTTTCTAGGGCTTAGTAGTGGACGGCCCCCGTCTAACCTGGGGCTGTCACATACACTACCTGGTGACCTCATGCCTCAAAAGATTAAATTTAATGAAGTCCCTTGCAGGGGTCAAGTGGGGTGCGGACAGGCATACCCTCCTTCGCTTCTATTGTGCCTATATCCGGAGTCGCTTAGACTACGGATGTGAGGTTTATGGGGCGGCCTCACCTTCACTTCTCCATAAATTGGAAGTAATTCAAAACACAGCCATGCGTATAGCCCTGGGAGCTTTCAAGTCCTCCCCAGTCACAGCCCTTCAGGCAGAATCCTCCCTATCCTCACTGTCACACCGACGCTCCACCCTCCTTGTCCGCACCTACACCAAACTTGCATCCTCCCCCAGCTGCCACGCCCTCCACTCCCTCCTCCTCAGACAGAGTAGGGCACCACTTCTTGGCCCCCTACCATATCAAGCCCACACGCCTTTTGTAGAAAGAGCCCTCTCCTTCTTTGCCTGCCTCCGGGTGACACCCCCCTCCTTTCTCACTCTCGAGAAGACTTCCCCTTTGGGCCCTTGGTTTCCCCTCTCCTCCCTAATATCCTTCACACTGCACACACACACACAATGGTCAAAGGCACACTGTCCGGTGCAGGGCAGGATAATTTTCAACAACCTCCTGCACACTCAATACCACAACTCCCTCCACATATACACCGACGGCTCCCGCCTCCCAGTACCTCCCTCTGTTGGGGCTGCAATGTACATCCCAGTACGTTCCACTGCCACTGCCTGGAGGCTGCCGGCCTCTGCCTCCATTCTGACGGCAGAACTCTTTGCCATCAGAGAGGGCCTCAGGTTTGCCACCACACTCACCTCCCCTTGCTCAGTCATTCTCTTCTCAGACTCCCTCTCAGCCCTCCAACTCATCCGGCGTCACCGCCCTAAAACACACCACTCCCTCTGCTTCACCATTCACAACTTTCTTCTCCAACTATCCTCTTCTGGCTTCTCCATCCACCTTCAGTGGGTCCCCTCACATGTTGGCGTCATGGGCAACACAGTGGCCGACAGAGCGGCAGCGGAGGCACACTCCCACCCCTTCCCCATACACCTCCCCACTGACCAGACCGACTCTCTGACTAACCTCCACACAGCCTGTAAACTACACTGGGACACAGACCTGACTAACGCTTTACAGTACACTTCACTTGGACACATTAGACAAGACACACGACACCACTGGTGGACCTACTCCCCCAGCCGTGCCCTTGACACTGCCGTCACCAGACTCCGAATTGGACACAGCCGCCTAAACTCCCACCTACACAAG
Organism: Metacarcinus magister; assembly: GCA_029783475.1. Classification (NCBI taxonomy): domain Eukaryota; kingdom Metazoa; phylum Arthropoda; class Malacostraca; order Decapoda; family Cancridae; genus Metacarcinus; species Metacarcinus magister. Next base: position 35,477 of record JAPQNM010000625.1, read on the forward strand.
CTGGGCATGACAGAGGACCCCCACTGCCCTTGGTGCCCTACACAACCTGACACCCCAGAACACCTCCTACTACACTGTCCTCGTCACCACTCCCACCGCATGGCACTCCTCCACTCACTGTCGTCTCTTCACCTCCGCAGACCAGCAATAACTGACCTCTTAGGTGGCTCTCAAGACCCTGGCCTGGCCTTCAAAGTACTCAAACACACCAGGACCTTCCTCCAAAGGACAGGTCAACTCAACAGGATCTGATCCACTTACTCATCTGCAACCTGCACTTTTGGGGCACTAGAGGCTGTGGCACCACAGCCTGCACGGCCCCATCAAATTCCCAAGAAGAAGAAGAAGAAGTGACTGGTATGATGGTGTGTGACTGGCATCCCGTCGCCCCTCGCCTACCTTACAAGACACAAGCAGCGAGCTTTTCTCCTTTCACGATCAGAGTATGTATTGGTAAGTAGGAGATTGGTGTTCCTGAACGTAAGGCACTTCCACATACCATAGTATATATTGTCTTTAATCTTTCAAACTCAACAGATTACATAGACTATATATATATATATATATATATATATATATATATATATATATATATATATATATATATATATATATATATATATATATATTAGTAATATGCATATAGGTGTTGAAAGAATATTCTTGTGTGTTCCATTATAAAGATGACAATACCATGTTCATTGTGTACACTGTCTTTATCCTTTCAGATGTTTTGTATGCATCAACCCAGACAGTGGCAGCAGAGAGGTGGAACTTTACTACATTTTCCAATGATATTTTAACGTACTTCTAAATGGAACATTCTCGATTATTTTTCTATCATTATATTCAGGTAAGGAATTTGACCAAAGATATTATATGAAATATTTTTATACTTTTATATTGTATCACATAGGGGTGACATTTTACACTCAAGATATAAGTTGCCACAGTAAGTGTCATTAAGTAGTGTCTGTCATGGGGAATACTTCAATAAAAATATAACCTTTGTACTTGAAAATAAAATGCATATTAATTATCAATTACTTTGTATTATTCTTTTCCAAAGGAAATGGTTTCCACAGTGATTCACAAATATTCTATGAACTGACTTTTTTTTTATATTTTTGTATAATATTTTACTTGAATTTCTTACAAAAAAGGGCAGCATTAATTATGGTATTCATTAGAACCTGTAAATACCTTCATAAAGGTATCTACAAGTTCTTATAAATACTGTAGTTATTGCTGGCTCAATTGTGGAAGAAATACAAGAAAATGCTATACAAAAATACAAGGATATGAAAATAGAAAAAATTACAGATAATTTCTGTTAAATATTTTACAGGAAAAATGTATTTTGTACGGTAAAGTGTTTACAGTATATGTAAATTTACAGATAATTTCTGTAAATCTTTTTACAGAAAAACTGTATTTATTTTACGGATAAAATGGTTTACAGAACATCGTAAATTTTACAGAGAATGTTTGGCAGCATGGATGCCAGTAAATTTTCTGTAGAATTTACAGTTTATTTTTTACAGTGTAGAGTGCTAAGTAAAGCCTGGAACCCTATTCCTAGACATGTATTTGCCAAAAGTAGGTGTTCCTATTAGCGGGTTCTTCTTCCAATAGTCACTGATCACATGTTTCTTTGAGTGTGGCATAAGGATAATAAGAGCAAAGAAAACAAAAAGCTCCCTAACAGTTGTGTTCATCCAAGTCCTAAGTCGGCTGTGGTATGTAATGTTCTCTCGAACACTTAGAAAAGACCTCGGCAGTGTAAGGGTTAACACTATAATTCAGTAGTAAAAAAATATGTACTTTCTCTTAACAGTATAACAGTACCTTGGTTAAGTGCCCTGGCAGCGTGTCCATCAAAAGCATCGAGGAAACCCGAGAAAATATATGTAGAGCAAAATACGGCCATGACATGAAGCAAAGGGAAAAAAGAATATTAACGATGAAAAATAAGGAAAAAGGAGAAAAGATTATTAACGATGATATATAAGGAAAAGGGAGAAAGGATTATTTACACTGAAATATAAGGAAAAAGGAGAAAGGATTATTAACGATGAAATATAAGGAAAAAGGAAAAAGGATTATTAACGATGAAATATAAAGAAAAAGGAGAAAGAATTATTTACACTGAAATATAAGGAAAAGGGAGAAAGGATTATTAACGATGAAATATAAGGAAAAAGGAGAAAGGATTATTAACGATGAAATATAAGGAAAAAGGAGAAAAAATTATTAACGATGAAATATAAGGAAAAGGGAAAAAGGATTATTAACACTGAAATATAAGGAAAAAGGGAAAAAGGATTATTAACGATGAAATATAAGGAAAAGGGAAAAAGGATTATTAACACTGAAATATAAGGAAAAGGGAAAAAGGATTATTAACACTGAAATATAAGGAAAAGGGAAAAAGGATTATTAACACTGATATATAAGGACAAGGGAAAAAGGATTATTAACACTGAAATATAAGGAAAAGGGAAAAAGGATTATTAACACTGAAATATAAGGAAAAGGGAAAAAAGATTATTAACGCTGACTTATACGAAAATCATGCTAATTCTAGATACTTAAAAAGACAGCTTAACTATGTGACAAAAACCTGACTGTATTTCTATAGTTGGAATTAACAAAACCTAACCTAACCTAATGCAACCTATTGTATGTATCCTGTGTAGTGCAAAGAAACTTATGGTAAATCTCTATAATTACTGGTGGTATGATATATATATATATATATATATATATATATATATATATATATATATATATATATATATATAAATATAATATATATATATAATATATAATATATATATATAATATATATATATATATATATATATATATATATATATATATATATATATATATATATATATGAAGTCGTATACATAGTGTACTCAACACATTTGTCAAGTTTCAGGCGGTGATCACCATTGTAACCAAATATAGAATACACGACATATATATGACAATCAGGGAAAAAAAGGCGGTAAAATTTTACATTTTCACCACAATAGCGCCAGTTTACGAAATAAAATGGCGTATGCACCTCGTCCAACTCCCTATTTTTGGTCATAGAGAACATTTGATAGCTTCTAAATTAACCTAACCTAAATTAACCAAACCTTAACCTATATTGACAAATAACAGAACCTTGTTCAAACCAAACTAAACTTTATTTTTTTAAGAGGTCTCACAGAAAATATTGAATATCTCACAAACTACAAATTTGCGACGGAAATGTAATTAAGAAAACCTTCTCAAAATGCATCAGGTAATCCAAAAATACAACCCTGAATTCTCTAGAGCGTTCTGGTGAAGATGTAAAATAATACCAAAAAGGCACAGCTTACAGGTACGTCAGCCGTACCTGTAAGTGCTCGCTTATAAATACTGCACGTGCCTAACTTTTGGGTAATAAAATATAAAAAGCTTATATAACTGAACCTAACCGAACCAAACCGTACCTAACCAAACCTAACATAACCTAACCTAACATAACCTAATCTAACCATAACCTAACAAATGCCGTGCTCACTTATAGGTACGACATGTGCCTAACTTTTGGGTAAAAAGCTTAGGTCAAATTTTCCATCTTCACCATAATGGCATCTGTTTACCTCTGCGTCTTACGTCTGGACCTCGTACAACTCCCTACTTTTGGTCATAGAGAACATTTGATATCTTCTATATTAACATAACATAACATAACCAAACCTTAACTTACATTGGTAAATAACAAAACCTTGTTCAAACTAAACTAAACTTTATTTTTCGAAGAGAAGGTCTCACAGAAAACATTGAATATCTCACAAACTAAGAATTTGCAACGGAAATGTAATCAAGAAAACCTTCTCAGAATGTATCAGGTTATGCAAAAATATAACCCTGAATTCTCTAGAGCGTTCTAGTGAAGATGTAAAATAATACCAATGCTTATATAACCAAACCTAACCAACTTAACATAACTTAAGCTAACCATAACCTAACCTAACCTAACCAAGCCATAACCTAACCTAGCTTATGTGATGCCACGAAATGAGCTCTCCTAAGAGCCCGCCATTTTTTTTTTCTTTTTGAATTCTGGCGCGCTAGAGATTTCCCGCCGAGTCGAGATTGTAACATTCCTTGGTCGCTGTTTGCGTGGCCTTAACGCTCTTCAAATCCCAGACTGTACTCCTCCCAAATGATTATACTCACATCTCATATAAGTTTTCTTTGCGTTGTTTAGTTGAGTGATTACTTTAGTAGGGCGTAGGAGGAAATAAACGAGGAACTAGGTAAACCCTATCTTGCAACCCAACCGGTGAGGCGGGAGGGTAGCGGCCCCCTTTCCCCGTCAGCTTTCATGGAGGAAAGACGTAGTAATATGGTGCATTTTTGCAGGAGAAAGTGATCCCCACGACAACACATACACAGTGAACACTATTACACTATGTAACTTAGTGGAAACCAAGGGCAAAGAGTGAATTATGCCTAACATAACATTTTTCTTTGTTAACACTAGTGACCACGTGTGACCAACGAGGTCCATGTTAGGCGGCCATTTCAGAGTATATGAGTATTATGGGCCCTCAGCCTTTCCTAAATGAAAGCGAATATAATCAAATGTGAAGTGAATCGAAGGGAAACAAACGTGGAAATGCAGAAAATAAGCAAAATTGCAGTAGTGGGCAATCACCCTTAACTTCGAGTAAATATGATGTTAGATCCTTTGATCAACATCCTAAGAGGCGGTTATTTAACCACTCCTAGTATCTATCAAAATTAATAATAATATGCTCGGGGGAATAAACTCAAAAGAGAGATGAAAAATGTAACGTTCGAGATAAGAGGAGTAAAATTTGTTGTGACTCTATATTAAGTTAGGAAAGTTATCAAACCTGTTTTTCAATAGTTAATCATTTAATGTGATTCCTTTACTCATCACAGATGAATAATGATGGGTAGGAATAATTAAAACTTAAGAAATTAAATATATTTATGATACCAAACTTTACAATTCAATTCTTTAAATTAAATCCTGACTCGTAAATGGCAAGGTAAGTAACTTGGAGGTGCTCAACACTCTTGAAACAAGGATATGAAAGTCATCCAACGCTCTCACGTGTCCTATTGAGAACTCAGCCTACTCTACCAAAATTGTTAAGTGTTCTTTCTTTTTAATTTTTGGTTCTTGATTCAAATTAACTTCCCTTAAGGAAAAATAAACCTCACAAAGGGCCCCCATTATAAAAAAAAAACCTTGGGTGTTGCCAGAAAGTTTTAATAGTTAACTAAGAATTTAAAGTAAAAAGTAAAACTCTAAGATCCAGAATAGTATTTAATGAAGAAAAACGGGGGCATCACACTGGTGACCTAACAATGGGATTTAAAGTAAAACATTAAGGAAACTTTAAGGAACATCAAACCACGCGGCACCACACTGGTGACGCTTAACGGTGGGATTCAAGGTGTTTGAGCACTACCAAAGTGGTTACCACAACGAGTGAGGATGTGGAAGATTTCAGTGGTGGGTCATAGTCAAATTCCTAAAAAGTTAGAAGTGGAAGATGCCGAAATAAGAATATTTCGGGGACTTTAGTAAAATGAGGGTCGGTCTCCTCTCTCCTGTGAGGCCTAGACTCAAGCATGCATGTGAATGTATGTTGATACCCTGTTTTGGTTATTGTTATTATTATTTCTATTAATATTATTATCATCATTATTATTATTATTATTATTATTATCATTATTACAATTATTATCATTATCATTATCATTAAAATTAAAATTTTGATTCCTTCCCATCTCTCGACAGAGTCTTTTAACACTAATTTGAAAACATATAAACCTGTCCTTCCTTCACATTCCATTTACAGCGCATGTTAATTTTTACACTTTGCACTCTTTCAAAATATTCAACCACCGCCGCTGATCTGGCAGTCCCCTTCCTTCCCGTCCCCCCTCGCAGCCTTATCAGTGAACGCTCTGTTTTTCCCGTCACTTGCCGCAACCCCACAAAGTACCTGCAATTCCTTGACCTTCACAACCCTTATTCCTATGCTTATTTTGTTTCGTTCTCTTTAAAATCTTTAGTTCTTACGATCTTATTTTTATATTTTTTTTCTTCTTGGAACCCAAAGAATAAACATATCGGTAAAAGCAAGTTACTGATAAGCACATTTTCTTCAGATTCATGTTCTGTCAAGCGAACTTTATCCATGTTTACTTTGCATGTTTATAATTAAAGATTGCATCGAATATACGACCAAAACCCAACGTATAAATGTACTTCAGATTTCTTTTCCCTCTTTACACCAGCCTGTTACTGCACATGACAACTAATATTAAAGAAAGAAGCAGAAATGGAAAAATATACACCAAAGAAAAAAAAGCAAGATCAGAAAATCAACATCATCCTAATAAGTACAAACACTCATTTATATTTACATATCACTGGATTCTTTTTAAAATTTTGATATAACATTATTTCTTTTTCCACGCGCATCTTAAGTCTTTTTTTTCAGCCAAATACAGCGGGACATCCACTGATTAAGCAAAGTTACTTGTCTAAACTTATGAATTTGGATATCAGCGGCGCGTCACGCACTTATGAAACTCAACAACCCTTCCAACACTATCTTAAACATGCCTTTCAACATCATGGATACCTAGGTCTTAGCGATCCAATCCTTCCCTAACACCAGCCATTCTAGGTTTTCGTCTTAGCGTTTCACCCTCCGTTTAAGACCTATGATTTAACTATTAAGCAATACGATACTCAATGATAACGTATTTAGTATAGAACAAAGGCTATTAAACCACACAAAACAGCAGACCTATGTAGGCAGGCGAACAGACCAAAACAGACGACGACCCGCACATCCCCAAACACCTGGTTCCTCCCACAATGCCTGCCAGCATAAGGAGCTAACACCTGCAATGACTACTAAGCTTCAGGTAAATTAGGCGACGCGTCCCCTCATTCATTTCTCACAGGTAGACATTTAATGTCCCCTGAACTCTTCGCTCAAACCTTTGCTACCAACTCTACTTTGGATGATACTGGGCATATTCCTCCTACTCCTCCACCCTCTGACTACTTCATCCCTAAAATTAGAATTCTTTATTATGACGTTTTCCAGGCCCTCTCTGGCCTTGATTCTCGGAAGGCTTACGGTCCGGATGGAGTCCCTCCTGTTGTTCTCAAAAACTGTGCTTCCGAACTCGCTCACTGCATGGTCAAACTCTTTCGTCTGTGTCTCTCTACTTCTACCTATCCTTCTTGCTGGAAGTTTGCTCACATTCAACCTGTCCCTAAAAAGGGTGACCGCTCCAATCCTTCTAACTACTGCCCTATAGCTTTGATTTCCTGCCTTTCTAAAGCCTTTGAATCTGTCCTTAACAAGAAGATAATGAGGCATCTATCAGCTCACAACCTTCTCTCTGATTGCCAGTATGGTTTCCGTAAAGGCCGATCTACTGGTGATCTTCTTGCTTTCCTAACTGAATCTTGGTCATCCTCTTTTAGGGACTTCGGTGAAACCTTTGCTGTCGGCCTTGACATATCGAAAGCCTTCGATAGAGTCTGGCATAAATCTTTAATTTCTAAACTATCCTCCTACGGATTCTATCCTTCTCTCTGTACCTTCGTCTCTAGTTTCCTTTCCGACCGGTCTATTGCTGCTGTAGTGGACGGTCATTGTTCTTCTCCTAAAACTATCAACAGTGGTGTTCCTCAGGGTTCTGTCCTATCACCCACTCTCTTTCTATTATTCATCAATGATCTCCTAAATCTGACTCAATGCCCTATCCACTCCTATGCTGATGACACCCCCTTGCATTTTTCAACGTCGTACAACAGACGCCCAACCCAACAAGAATTAAATGACTCAAGGCGAGATGCTGTAGGACGCTTAACTTCTGATCTTTCACTTGTTTCTGATTGGGGCAGAGCAAACCTAGTTTTGTTCAATGCCTCAAAAACTCAATTTCTACAACTATCTACTCGACATAACCTTCCAGATAACTATCCCCTCTTCTTCAATGACACTCAACTTCCCCTCTCCACCACATTAAACACACTCGGTCTATCCTTTGCTAAAAATCTAAACTGGCAATTTCATATCTCTACTCTTGCTAACTCAGCTTCCAAGAAGTTAGGTGTCCTATGGCGTCTGCGTCCATTTTTCTCTCCCTCTCAGCTGCTTGCTCTGTACAGGGGCCTTATCCGCCCATGTATGGAGTATGGCTCACATGTCTGGGGGGGCTCAACTCACACAGCTCTTTTAAACAGGGTGGAGTCTAAAGCTTTTCGTCTCATCAACTCTCCTCCTCTAACTGACTTTCTTGATTCTTTAAGTCACCGCCGCAATGTTGCATCTTTATCTATCTTTTACCGCTATTTTCATGCTGACTGCTCTTCTGAACTTGCTAACTGCATGCCTCCCCCCCCTCCCGCGGCCTCGCTGCACAAGACTTTCTACTTCTTCTCATCCTTATTCTGTCCATCTTCCTAATGCAAGAGTTAACCAGTATCTTCACTCTTTCATCCCTTACACTGGTAAACTCTGGAACTCTCTTCCTTTGTCTGTTTTTCCACCTGCCTATGACTTGAACTCTTTCAAGAGAGGAGTGTCAAGACACCTCTAATGTTAACTGGATCTCCACCCCTTGCTTCTATTCTCCTACTGTCCTCTTTACAGCCCCGCCGTGGGGAGTCACCTTGATGTGGTGGTGGGGCTTGAAGCGTGGTCGGCGGCGCCCCCTCCTGTGGGGCCCTGTCCGTCTCTGTAGGGTTGGTGTCCGTCGGCCTCGTGGACCAAGCACTCCCCCTTCATCACTGGTAGAGGAGGCCTACCGGTGATGTTGCTCGTCCTTACCCGTCTACATCTAGGGCAGGACTAAACCTCCCAGCGTGTTTGCCGTGCGTGGCGTCCTGTATACTCCCCGCGCTCCCTCATCTGGGAGTTGAGTCCACCGCAGGGCAGGAGGTAGTTCCCTGCGGTGGACAACACACTTCTTTGGTGGGGGAGTTGGGGTAAGACAGGTGGTCCAGTGTGGCCCCGCTGGATCAATCGGCTGGTCATGCGTTGGCTAGGGTCAAGCGGCTGCTGTCTGGTGGGCACCGCAACGGTCCCGCGGCTGCCACCTCACTCCAGGCAGTGGCCCCGCCGTGGGGAGTCACCTTGATGTGGTGGCGGGGCTTGAAGCGTGGTCGGCGGCGCGCCCTCCTGTGGGGCCCTGTCCGTCTCTGTAGGGTTGCTGTCCGTCGGCCTCGTGGACCAAGCACTCCCCCTTCATCACTGGTAGAGGAGGCCTACCGGTGATGTTGCTCGTCCTTACCCGTCTACATCTAGGGAAGGACTAAGCCTCCCAGCGTGTTTGCCGTGCGTTGCGTCCTGTATACTCCCCGCGCTCCCTCATCTGGGAGTTGAGTCCACCGCAGGGCAGGAGGTAGTTCCCTGCGGTGGACAACACACTTCTTTGGTGGGGGAGTTGGGGTAAGACAGGTGGTCCAGTGTGGCCCCGCTGGATCAATCGGCTGGTCATGCGTTGGCTAGGGTCAAGCGGCTGCTGTCTGGTGGGCACCGCAACGGTCCCGCGGCTGCCACCTCACTTCAGGCAGTGGCTGCGTATACTTCCCCCACTACCCCTAGGGCTGTTGGGAGCCGTTGTGCCCCAACATACATCCCTCCCTTGTTGGGCTCCGTGGTGGGTGGGGGGGTGGGGAAGCGAAAGCTTTCTTAATATTTTATGGCATCTACACCACCACTTTCGCGACCAAGCTCGCTCCCTGACGTCCGCTCTTCCCCGGCTTCTTCTTCTCGATCTTCCCTTATCGCCACGCTTGAGCCTTTCCGGGCCACAGGTGGTGCAACTGGGACCACTGTCCCCTCCGCTTCGAATTCTACAGATTCGAACCGAGAATTTTCGAATTATAAGCCTAGAAAACAAAGACGCGTTAACGCACAGAAGGGCTTTTCAGGCCCTCTCATTCAGACTCTACCAGGTACTTTCGAACCGGCATATTACGAACAATTCCTTGTCATCAAGTCTCTTGATGGGGTGTCTGTCATGGATCTGGACATATTTGACGTACATAGAGCACTCATTAAAGTTTGTGGACGCGAGCCTAAGGTCTCCTCCCAAAGGGATGGTAGTCTCCTAGTGGAGGTGTCGTCCCCGGAAGAGAGTGCTCGCCTCAGAGCGATCTCCTCTGTCCCTGGAACGCAGGTGGCGTGTACTCCACACGCTACCCTCAACCAGTGTAAGGGGGTCGTCTTTTCTCGTGACGTCATGCGCTACTCAACCGAAAAGCTTCTGCACGAACTGAGTGATCAGGGTGTTGTAGGAGTTGATCGCCTACAAAGGAAAGTTGATGGAGTTCTTGTTCCCACCCCTACCCTGTTTCTCACTTTCGACCGACTCAAACTGCCTGAAGTTGTCAAACTGGCGTGGCTCCGCCTCCCAGTAAAAGCATACATACCGTCCCCTAGGCGATGCTATCACTGTCAGGCATTCGGACATGTCAGTCGTTCCTGCCGTAGGTTACAAGATGGCCTACCAGCGGTGTGCCCGTCCTGTGGTACAACGGATCACGATGGCACGACCTGCCCTGGTCCTGTCTCTTGCTTTAACTGCCACGGACCTCACCCAGCTTACTCAAAAGACTGCGACCGCTACAGATTTGAGAGGGAAGTACTCTCCATCAGGACCACGGAGAAAATTGATTTTGCCGAGGCAAAGCGTAGAGTCCTTACTACGCATATACGTCCAGGAGTGACTTATGCAAATATGCTGTCCTCTCTTACTAATAGACGTCAACTACACAAACCGACTGCTACAGGACACCAAGTGGCTAAGCCACAAAATGCTTCACACAAAAATGCTGTTGCTCCTACTGCTCTGCCCTCTACATCCATGGAGGTGTCAGAGGAACTCACTCAGACCCCTACTGCTACGCCATCACACCATAAGCGTAGCAGAAGTGAAGACTCCATCGAGGAGGTGCCCCTTCCTAAGGAGGCACGATCCTCTACACCCTCTGGTGGGCCTCGAAGGCCCCCACCAGTGTCGGCTCCGGCCGTCACTTTTACCCCAGTGTCGGCTTCGGCCGTCACTACCTCCCCGGTGTCGGCTCCGGCCGTCACTCCCACCCCGGTGTCGGCTCCGGCCGTCACTCCCACCCCGGTGTCGGCTCCGGCCGTCACTTCTACCCCGGTGTCGGCTCCGGCCGTCACTCCCACCCCGGTGTCGTCTCCGGCCGTCACTCCCACCCCGGTGTCGGCTCCGGCCGTCACTCCCACCCCTGTGTCGGCTCCGGCCGTCACTCCCACCCCGCTATCGGCCCCGGTCGTCACTCCCCCCATGGTGTCGGCTCCGACCGTTTTGACTTTGACCAACACTCCTGCCCCGGTGACGGCTCTGGCCGTTACTCCCGCCCCTGTGTCGGCTACGGCCGTTACTCCCGCCTTGGTGTCGGCTCCGGCCGTCACTCCTACCCCGTTGTCGGCTCACGCCGTCATCACTGCTCCTGCTGCTGTGGCCACCTCACTGGCCACTGGGCTAGGAAAGACTGCAAGGCGATTGTCCACTGCCTCCACTGCTCTAGCCACTGCCATTAGGCAGGGTAAGAGCAAGAAGGATACTGGTGTTGGGAGGGTCTCCTCTAGGGGCCTCCCCACGCACCGTTAATTTTAATATTTTTAATATTTTACAGTGGAACCTTCGTGGGTTGAGAGGAAATTGGGAGGAGCTCAGTCTACTCCTGCGAAGACACCAGCCGGTCTGTGTTTGTCTGCAGGAGACTATGATTGGTTCGTCTTCCCATCCTACACCCAGGGGTTACTCTGGCTTTTACTCTCCTCATGATCGCGCGCCTTTTACTCTCCTCATGATCGCGCGCAAGGCCATCATGGTGGAACAGCAATTTTTTTAGATAACTCACGCGGCATTGCTTTTACCTCTTTTAATATTGTCTCCCCCCTGCAGCTGGTGGCTGTCCAGCTCCACCTGAGGAGAACTTACACTGTCTGCTCTTTATACCTCCCTCCCAATTCTCCAGTAGACAGAGAGGACTTCGTTTCCCTAGTCCAGCAATTGCCTTCCCCGTTTATTCTTTTAGGAGATTTTAATGGTCGGCACACCCTGTGGGGAGATACACTTATCAACCCCAGGGGAGCAATGATTGCCACTGTGGTTGAAGCCTTAGATCTAGGTATTTTTAACACCGGTGACCATACACACTACCACATCCAGACAGACACCACCTCGGCTCTAGATTTATCATTGTGTTCTCCTGACACCCTACTTGACTTCACATGGAGCGTCACAGGAGATCTTTGTGGGAGTGACCACTACCCTATACTCCTGTCTTCTCCCGACGTCCTCCCCTTACCCCGTGTCCCCCGCTGGCGGCTAGACCGCGCTGACTGGGGACTTTTTAAACAACTTGCCATAGTTGACTGCGAGGTTGATGAGTTTTTAGACATAGACAGCGCTGTCGAGTATTTTACATCTATACTCCAGCGAGCTGGTGAGCTTTCCATCCCTCAGACCACAGGGTTTACCAAGCGCCGACCGGTCCCCTGGTGGTCTGATGAGTGTAGACAGGCAGTGACAGAGCGTCGTCGAGCTTTTGGTAGGTACCGTCGACACAAAACCGAATTTTTCCGGGGACAATACAGACTGCTAGAGCTAAGGCTCGCCGAGTCCTCAAGGATGCTCGCCGTAAGTCCCTTGCATCTTTTGTCTCCACATTGAACGTGCAGACACCTATGTCGCAGGTATTCAAGCGCGTGCGGAAGATAGCAGGAAAGTTCTCTCCAGGCCCGCCTCCGGTCCTCCATGTCAACGGGGATAAGGTATCTAACAGCCAGGCGGTAGCCAACACACTCGCTGAGACTTTTTCTATGGTGTCCAGCCGGGCCTCGAGATCTCCAGCAGTGCGTCGCCAGTTTGAGGCAGACGAGGCTCGCCAACTAGACTTTTCATCTCGTGGGGGTGAAAACTACAATGTCCCTTACTCTCCACCGGAACTGCGTTCAGCTTTATCTTCCTGTAAGGACTCTTCCCCAGGGGCAGATAACATTACATATTCAATGATCCGTCACCTAAATTCTGGATCACTGTCCTTCCTCCTAGGATTATTTAATAGGATGTGGAGTGACGGATACGTACCACCCTCCTGGAAGTCTGCTATAGTCATACCAATCCCCAAGCCTGGAAAGGACGCCTCACTCCCCCTTAGCTATCGACCCATTGCCCTTACCGTTTGCATGATTAAAATTTTGGAGAAGATGATTAACACTCGTCTAGTCTGGTTCCTTGAGAAGGGTGGCCATCTTTCGGCATTACAGTGTGGTTTTCGTCGATCTCGCTCTACTTTAGACGCTCTTCTGCGATTAGAAAAAACTATCTGCCAAGCTTTTGCTTGCAGGCAGCGGGTTGTGAGCGTCTTTTTCGACCTTGAAAAGGCATACGACACCACCTGGAGGTATGGCATTCTACGAGCTCTCCATACGGTTGGACTCAGGGGTCACCTCCCTCTGTTCCTCCGGTCTTTTTTACAGGACCGTACTTTTAGGGTGAGGGTGGGCACTGCTCTTTCTAGCTCTTTTGAGCAAGAAGAAGGAGTCCCACAACGTAGTGTCCTCAGTGTCACTCTATTCAGCATTGCCATCAATAGCATCACCGAGTGCGTCCACCGGGACTTTCGATGCACGCTATACGCTGATGACTTTTCCCTCTCCTACGCTTCCTCTCGTCTCGATGTGGCCGAGCGACACATCCAGTTGGCTCTTGGCCGGGTCACCCGTTGGGCCGATAGTCATGGTTTTAACTTTTTCCCCCACAAAGACGGTTGCTATGCTTTTCTCTCGAAGCAGAGGTGATTTTAGGGATCCAGACCTATACCTCTATGGCAGGAGACTGCCAGTAGTTGAAACGACTCGATTCTTGGGCTTAATATTTGACAGACGCCTTACATGGTTGCCACACCTGCGGGACCTGAAAGCGGCTTGCCAGCGACGGATGTCCTTGCTCCGTTTTCTTTCCCATGTGTCTTGGGGAGCTGACCGCACCATTCTCCTCCGTTTATATCACAGTTTCGTTCTGTCCAAGTTAGATTACGGTTCCCAAGTCTACGCTTCAGCCACATCCCCTCGCCTTCGTACTCTCGACTCTGTACATCACGGTGGAATCAGACTGGCGACGGGCGCCTTTCGGTCTTGTCCAATCCCCAGTCTACTCGTAGATGCAGGAGTGTTACCCCTCGACCTTCACCGTCAGACTCAGATGGCACGTTTGTGGTTCAGATGCCAAAGTCTCTATGGTGATCCCACTTACAGTGCTGTGACGGACACTTCACGGGACGCCACTTTCACCCAGCACCCGCACTTCCCAAAGCCTTTTGGCTTTCGGGCTCGTGGCGTGATTGAAGAGTTGTCCCTTCCTCGCCCTGCCATAGCTGTCCCACGATTATTGCCTGTCCCGCCGTGGAAGCGGCTGGCAG
>JAPQNM010000625.1:60000-67500 GCA_029783475.1 Metacarcinus magister
TCCTCCCTGCTGCCTCTGACGCTGTCTTAACTCATCTTCATCCTCGTCCTCTGTTGTCTTTCGTAATTTCTTCCTTCTTTGTTTTTTGTGTATTTTTACTGGTATCGTCTTTTTTTCCCTTTATTTCTTCAACTTTAAGGTCATCCTCGTAATGGCTGCTCTTCTTATATGTCCTTCTCCTCCTCCTCCTCCTCCTCCTCCTCCTCCTCCTCTTCGTCCTCCTCTTTAACTCCTTACTGATCTTCTTGTGGCATCTCGTGCATTGTGTTGGTCTGTGTCCTGCAGTTAGTGTCACTTTCACTGCAAGAAACCACTACTATCTCCTCTTCACTGCCTCCCTTCCATCCCCTCTCTCTCTCTCCAAAGAAATTTCTCTCCGGATACTTGCAGGATGCGCTTTTACCCTCCTTTCCTTTCTTCCTCCCTCCATATTTTCTTCCTTCCCTCCCTCCCTCCTTGTCTTCTTCACGATTCTTTTATTATTATTTTTTTTTTCTCTGTCAAGGGTCATGTCTGATGCTAATCGTTCGAATTATTATGTGATCATATGCAACGCGGAGCTTTCTGTGTCTATATGTTCTTCCTTCGCGTTATCTGCCATGCTTGTACGTCCCATTTTCTGCTTGTTTATGTGTGTGTTTTCCTTAACCGTCTATCTGTGTCTGTCCATCTGCATGTAAGTGCTTGTTGATGTATGTCTGTTTGTATCTAAACGATTTTTAGCTGGGATATGTGTGAGGTTATTGATACTTAGTCCTCCTCCTCCTCCTCCTCTTCTTACCTCTCTCTCCCTCATCTTCTCTACCTCCCTCTCTATCTCCTGCTACTTCTTTGCTTCATCCATTCATTGCTCTTCTCTCTCTCTCTCTCTCTCTCTCTCTCTCTCTCTCTCTCTCTCTCTCTCTCTCTCTCTCTCTCTCTTCTCTCTCTCTCTCTCTCTCTCTCTCTCTCTCTCTCTCTCTCTCTCTCTCTCTCTCTCTCTCTCTCTCTCTCTCTCTCTCTCTCTCTCTTTGATGTCAAGTATTGCAACAGCGTCTTTCAATTCTCTTGGGCCGTCGAAACGACCTCCTCATGCCCAGCGCCTTTTATAGTTACTCGTTAGGTTTCTCTCCGTCACCAGTTACTCGATCGCTCCGTTTCTCTTCGCGTCATTTCACAGTTCTTCACACCGGCGAGACCCAATGGTTTGCATCACCACCACAGCCTAGTTGTTAGTTAGCAGCCTTGTCTCTTGTTTCTTTGCCTACCTGTTCCTCCCTCCTTTCAATCTTCATCTTTTTCTCTCTCTCTGAGTCTCTCCCACGATGTCTCTCTCTCTCTCTCTCTCTCTCTCTCTCTCTCTCTCTCTCTCTCTCTCTCTCTCTCTCTCTCTCTCTCTCTCTCTCCTCTCTCTCTCTCTCTCTCTCTCTCTCTCTCTCTCTCTCTCTCTCTCTCTCTCTCTCTCTCTCTCTCTCTCTCTCTCTCTCTCGTGTCTAATGCTACCTTCCTCCTCTTTCTTTTTGATATGTCTTCCTTCTCCTCTTCTCTCGCACTGGCTCATCTTCCCTTCCCTTCCCACAGCCCTTCCCTTCACCTCTTCCTCCGTGAGTGGTTCCTCCTGAGGTTCTGTTGTCACGGGTCATCGCCTCCTTCCCTCCCTCCCTCCCTCCCTCCCTCCTTCCCTCCCTCCTTCCCTCCTTCCTTCCCTACTTTCTTCCCTGTCTCCTTCCCGGCCTCCCCCTCCCTCACTCCATCCCTGTTTCTTTCTCTTCTTCCTGCTTGTTTCTGCTACTTTACTGAATTTTTGTCTTTTTCTTGTTGTTGTTTTTTCTTCTTGTTTTTGTTCTTTTTCTTGTTCTTGTTCTTGTTCTTTTTGTTTCTTCTTCTTCTTCTTCTTCTTCTTCTTCTTCTTCTTCTTCTTCTTCTTCTTTTTCTTCTTCTTCTTCTTCTTCTTCTTCTGCTTCTGCTTCTCCTTCTCCTTCTTCTTCTTTTTCTTCTTCTTCTTCTTCTGCTTCTGCTTCTTCTTCTTCTTCTTCTTCTTCTTTTTCTTTTCCATATTCTTATTTTTCTTTTCCTTCGTCTCCTTCCTGTTCTTTTTGTTCTTCTTGTTCTTCTTCCTGTTCTTGTTCTTGTTCTTTTTTTCTTTTCCGTCTCCTTCTTCTTCTTCTTCTTCTTCTTCTTCTTTTCCTTCTTTTTATTTATTTTTTATTTTGCTACTTATCCTCCTCTTCCTTTTCCTCTTCCCTCTCCTGCTCTTCCTCCTCCCTCTCCTGCTCTTCCTCCTCCTTCTCCTCCTCTTCTTCCTCCTCCTCCTCCTCCTCCTCTTCCTCCTCCTAGGGCACCTAGGGGCGCTGCTAGAATCCCTAGAAAACCACTAACTCAAATAACTTTCAACAAATTCCAGGTGATCGGTTCGACACAGGAGGAAATTGGAGAGACAAGGCTGGTGGGTGATTCTATCATTCGTGGACAGCTAATAGAATTCAGTGGCCGTGCCCCAAATAATAGGAAGCGTTATTGTATTCCAGGAGCCAGGCTTGACGACATAACAGAAGTTTACGGAGAGGTCACCAGTGAAGCAGATGATAACACTCTTTTTATCATCCACGCAGGAACGAATGATGTGTCATCCACAAGACCTGAGGAGTTGCTGGAAAAGTACAGAAAGATGATCCGCCAGTTCAGGACAAAGACTAATAACATCGTTATTTCAGGTATTCTTCCCAGGATGGGTGCTGACGGGAGGTTCTATGGCAAGGCGCGCACCATCAACAGCAGACTTAATTCTCTCTGTTCACAGGAAGGTGTGGACTTTGTAAACCTGTGGGATGACTTTTATAATAAACCACTTCTTTTCCAGTACGACGGACTGCACCTAAACAGCGTTGGGGATGCACGCTTGGGCAGACTTTTCAGTGACCAAGTTATTCTCAATAGGTCAAAAAACGCCGAGCGAACGAGAGCAGCAACGACGTCGTAGTTGCTCCGTGTAATGCCACCGCTGATCCAAATACTAATGTCACTGCTGATCCACATATTAAAGTTTGTTATGTAAATGCTCGCAGCATCAGAAATAAATTCACAGATCTCGAAGCTCTCGCGGCGATGGATCAGTACCACATCATAGGAGTCACAGAATCATGGTTAGATACGTCGAACAGAGATTACATTGCAGAATTTCAGTTACCTGGTTATACAATCTTTAGCTGTGAAAGAGAGAACAAAATTGGCGGTGGTGTAATCCTATATATTCACAGCTCGCTCCATCCGATCTCCATTAAAACAGAACCCATCAACGGTATTGACACAGTTTTTATCGAATTAAAGAGTAACTCAAGTAGAAAAATACTCGGATTGATTTACAGACCACCGGGGCGCACCGCTGAAATTGACCGTTTACTATTCGAATCAATCTCCGAAACAATTAGTCAATGCGAGACAATTATTATGGGTGATTTTAATTTGCCAGTAACGAGATGGGGAAATCCGTTACGATCTCATACAGGACACGACCTGTACACGAACTTATTAGAGAGCGAATTACATCAACACGTTCACAAACCGACGCGAGACTTAAATACCCTTGATCTCATTCTTTCAACAAGTAAAGATTTAGTCAGTAACGTAAATGTCGGCCCAGTTTTCAGTTCTAGTGACCATCGAATAATCACGTTCAATTTGAAAATTAAGGAAATAAAAGTAAAAGACAGTAAGGAGAAGGTACCAAATTATCAAAGGGCAAATTTCATCAGAATGCGAACAATTCTAGAAGACACTGACTGGAGTGAACTGTTGTCAGAGTCAGATATTGATAAGTCATGGGAGGCCTTTACCACAAAACTGAATGAAGTTATAAGCGTATGTGTACCGTATCGATACAGACGTTCAGCAAGGAAGAACAAACCAAAATGGTGGAACGAAGAGATAAAAAACAGCCTCTCTCTCAAAAAACACGCGTACAATAAGTACATATTAACTAAAAGCCAAGATGATAAAGTAGAGTTTGACAGAATTCGTCGCGATACTAAGAGATTGATAAAGCGTAGCAAGAAAAACCTGGAAGAATATATAGCGGAATCATGTAAATCAAATCCTAAAGAATTTTATAGTTTTGTTAAGAGTAAAAAAGCCCTTACCTGCAATATCGGTCCACTTACTAAAGGACATGGAAATCACACAAATGACGAAAACGAAATGGCTACAATCCTTAATAACTTTTTTGCATCCGTATTTACAGAAGAGGATTGTTCATCGTTTCAGCCACTTGAGACTAGAGGGACCGTAAACTTCTTAAATGATATACTCATAGTAGAAAATGACGTTTTGCAAAAAATCAATAAGATGAAAACAAACAAAACCCCTGGACCAGATAAAATTTCCCCAAGAATCTTGAAAGAGGTCAAGCACCAGATCAGTAAACCGCTTACAATCTTATTCAATAAATCCTTAAGAGATGGTAAAGTTCCATCAGATTGGAAACGTGCAAATGTAACACCAATCTTCAAAAAGGGGGACAAGTCACAACCCGGAAATTATAGGCCAATCAGTCTGACATCAGTTGTATGTAAATTAATGGAGACAATCATTCGTGACAATGTGGTGAAATTCCTTGAAGTCAACGATATAATAAAACCCTCACAACATGGTTTTCGTAATAAACGTTCATGCTTAACTAACTTATTAGACTTCTTCCACAATGTTTTTGACGCGTACGATGAAAGCAGAGCAGTAGATGTCATATATCTGGATTTTCAAAAGGCTTTTGATAAAGTACCTCATCAACGATTGCTTAATAAACTAATGACTCATGGTATCTCTGGTAGCATTTACAATTGGCTTCTGGACTGGCTCTCTGAACGTAAGCAGAGAGTAGTCTTAAACGGTGTCTCCTCTCATTGGTTAAACGTTAAAAGTGGCGTACCACAAGGCTCAGTGCTTGGTCCTGTCTTATTTTTGATATATGTTAATGACATAGATGATGGGATCACTTGCAAAATATCGAAATTCGCTGACGATACGAAAATTCTCAGCAAAGTAACTACGACAATTGACAGAGAAGTCTTACAATCAGACCTAGATCGACTAACGTCTTGGGCCAATAAATGGCAAATGATATTTAACGTTGAAAAATGCAAGGTACTACACATCGGAAGAAATAATGATCACGTTCAGTACTCAATGAATGGTAAATCACTTTCTACAGTAAACAAAGAAAAAGATCTGGGAATCACAATATCAAACGATTTAAAACCCAGTCAACATTGTTCAGAGGTAGTTAAAACTGCTAACAGATTGGTCGGCTTTATTGGGCGTACTTTCAAAAATAAATCAGAAAAAGTCATATTAAAACTGCATAATTCACTAGTACGACCCCATCTTGAGTATTGCGTACAGTTTTGGTCCCCATATTACAGAAAGGACATTGACAAACTGGAAAGAGTCCAGCGAAGAATAACAAAAATGATTCCAAGGCTGAAAAATAAACCTTATGAAGAAAGACTTAAAGAACTAAACTTATTCAGCCTAGAAAAACGAAGGATGCGAGGGGATTTAATTGAAATGTTCAAGATAATCAAAGGATTCGATAATATCAATGTAGAAGATTACATTACTTTTGATCGATCAAATATAACAAGACGACGTCATTCTTTTAAGATTACTGGTAAAAGATTCACATCAAACGAAGCCAAGCACTTCTTTTTCAATCGGATCGTTAACGTTTGGAACTCCCTGCCCGCCAATATCGTCGACAGTAAAACAATTACTACGTTCAAAAATAGACTTGACAAATATTTAGAAGCCAATCCACAACTAAAATACTATCCGTTAACGTAGCAAACTTTGAGTAAGTTCATCCTGATGTACCTAACTTACGAAATGTCGATTCAAAAGACGTCGCTAGTGGCCTGACATCGCTTGCCAGGAAGTAGTGGTAGCAGTAGTGGTAGTGACAGTATGGTCTTGGTTGGCCTTCCTTTCCCTGCCAGCCATGGCTGGGGAGAGAAGCCTTCACCCTTACTATCCTGTATCCTTCACTCTAGAGTAGATAGTGTAGTCTCACAAACAGCCTCGTAAGGGCCAGCAGGCCTGTTGTTGTTTGTTCTTCCTATGTGTTCCTATGTGTTCCTCCTCCTCCTCCTCCTCCTCCTCCTCTTCCTCCTCCTCCTCCTCCTCCTCCGCCTCCTCCTCCAAATTAATCCCTGCTCGCCGTGTCCGACATGGGTGGAAGTTGCCAAATATTTCAAGTGCCTCAACATGTCTAATTAATTTTCGAGCCTCGGCACAGACAGAGGTAGAACTGGGCTCGCCTCTCCTCCCGCCGATGTAACCTTGAGTCGGGACAAGCCTGCAGTTGGGGTCGTTTACTGCTGCGTACAGGAGAGCCGACAGAGCTTGGCTGGCCTGTCCCTTAAGGCTTTTAGGTGGATAGAAGAGAACAGTGTATTGTTTCGTGCGAAGGTTTATTTTTGGAAGGAATATCGTTCGTTACTGTTCAGGTTTTGTGTTGCATGTAATGGATGGTAAGTGAGCAAAACAAGCGTCTGTGGATTCTGGATGAGGCGCCGGGCTGTTACCTGCTCTCGACGTGATATTAGTGGATGTATTCGACTTCTTTTTCTTTTTCTTTTATATTCGTCCACTTATGGGTATTAAATTATTTTCTGTTTTCTTTTCTTGATGGTAACTGGAAAATTTCGAATCCTATTATAGATTTTGAGATTACAGAAGATAAGATATATTTGTCCGAAGAATATTGGTCTGCCAGGCACCCAATCACCAAGGACTTGATAGGAATGATGATGAATAATGGCAAGCTCCCCGTGCTTAGTGCTGGAGTACTGCACGTTAGACTGGTGCTGGACTGGTATGAGCTGGACGGTCGCTGCTCCGAGCTGAAGTGCTGCTGGGCTGCTGCTGCATGATGGCTGTACCAGATTGGGGCTGGACTCGACTGGACTTTAGGAGGACTAGAGGAGGAGGTCGAAGTCCAGTACTCTCATATAAATTCCAGGACTGAAACACGGCGTTAACCTTTGACCTCGGGAACAGGTTTGAAAACAATGGCCAGAAGGTTCTCGGCGCCCGTCTCCCCGCCCCTAGCCTGGGAGGGGAGCCGTCACTCCAGGGGGACGTGGGAGTGCGCGTCTACCCTGGAATGAAGGGGTGGCAGCGCAGGGGTCAGGGGTAGCCGTCACTGTGGGGTGTAAGGGTCTGACTGGCAGAGCGTCGGGGCTGGCAGCAAAAGCGCAAGGAATGTGTCGAAAGTCTATAATGAAATTGATAAAAGTTGAGGCCAGTCAACCTTGAAGGTATCGTAAGGAATATGAATAAAATAAAATATGAAATAAAGTTACGTAAGTCACAGGGTTTTCATATCAACCATTTAGTCTCAGCGGACGAGAGGTACAGACACTAAAGCACGCAGACTGCAGCGGTGGTAACCCTTCGGAAATACTGAACATTCAGCCGCGAGAGGCTGGGAGGCTGAGGCAGTAATGGTCGTAATGCAGACTCGACAAA
>JAPQNM010000637.1:0-32500 GCA_029783475.1 Metacarcinus magister
AGAGGAGAGGTATAGAGGCATTGATGAGAGAGGAGTGCGAGGCAGAAACCGAAGGAGTAAGAACGCAAAGACAGGAGAAGGTGATGAGATGAGAGAAATTGAGACACGATGCTCCTAGGAGAAGAAGGAGAAGAGGGACGACGAAGGACGGGGAGAGTGGAGCACGAAAGAGGGAAGAAGAGAGACGGGATTGATGATGGGTACGAGGAGCAAAGAGGACAGACGGATATTGGAGAGAGAGGAGAGAGGGGAGAGATGACGAAGAGGAACCCGACTAGAGAGGTGTGGGAGGAGGGGGGATAGAGAGATGGAGGGATGACTGGAACAGCGAGGCGGAGAGACGGAGGGAAAGAGAGAGAGAGAGCGGACGAATATGAGCTGATCCAGCGGCATGATCGAGGGAGCGGGAGTGAGGGTAGTGAGTGAGAGCGAAGGAAGGAGGGGAGGAGGAGTGAGTGGGGAGAGGAGGGAGGATAGAAGGATGAGGAAGAGGAAGTACGGAGTGAAGGTCGATGAGGAAGAGTGGGGAGGAAGGACGATAGAAGAGACGATGTGGAATGATGAGACGGGAGGAGATGGATGAGTAAGGGGAGAGAGGCGGGGGAATTATGAGATGACGAGGAAGGGGAGTGTCAGGACGGACTAGGGAGGTGAGGAAGAGAAAGCGAGGGCTAGATGAGAGGGAGGAATCATGATGGGGATAGACGAGGATGAATCATGACGAGATTCCCAAGGAGAGTGGACGAGGGGAAGAGACGAAGGTGTGCCTAAGAGAGATAGGGAGCTAAATACTGAGTGAATGAGGATGGAGATGACCTGATTGGGAGGAAGGATAGGAAAAGGCTACTTGTGAACGATGGAGGAGAAAGAGGAAGAGAGGATGCGAGACGAATGAAGAGGATGATGCGAGCGAGAGGGAGGAGATTGAAGGAGAGGAAGCCAGGATGAGCCAGCAAAGAGGGGAGAGGATGCGGAGAAGATGGGAAGAGTCGGATCGAGGAGAGAGGGGAGAGAGAAGACTGAGCAGAAAGAGAAGAATGAGGAGTGAGGAGAAGGGAGGAGAGCAGAAGAAGGAACGATTGAGAAGAAAACTCTGGAAGATGACGCCGAGAAGGATTGAGACCGCGAGAGAGAGAATTACGGGCTAGAGAGAGAGACGCGTGGGAGTGGAGGGATAGGACGACGAGAGCGGAGAGGAGGAGTTGAGGCGTAGGAGAGGGAGGGAGGAGGGGAGAGGGAAAGCATTGGGAAGAGAGGAGAGGGGTGGACGGAGAAGAGAAACGATAGAGAGAGAAGGTCGAGAGGGGAGAGACGAGAGGAGCAGGGGAGCTGAGAGAGGATCAGAAGAAACGGGATGAGAGAGAGGTTGAAGAATGAGAGAGAAGGGAGTCAGGAGGGGGGTGGAAGGAGGAGATGATGGAATGGGTAGATGGGAGGAGACGACGCGAGTGAGGGGAGAGAGGGAGACCGACGTACGTGAGATGAGCGTCGGAGAGAAGGAGGACTGAGGAGAAGGAGAAGAGAAAGAAGAAAGGAGAGAAGCACACGATCGTTGGAGGCTTGGAACGGGAGAAGAAGAGGATGAGGTAGGAGACGAGGGGAGAGTATGGGAACAGAGGAGATCATTCGTTGAGGAACGAGAGAGGGTGAGAGAAGAGGAGGGGATGGTAAAGAGAGAGAGAGAACGGAGCGGATAAGGAGAGGAGATGAGGAGAGGCAGGGGAGAGGAATGGGAGGAGAAGGACCTGAGGGAGGGGGAAGGACCAGGTGTGGGAGATGAGAGGTAGACGAGCAAGGATGAACTGGATGAGGCTGTGACTGAAAGATGGGAAGGGAGACACCGGAACGATGGGTGATGAGGGGGGAAGAGAATGAGCATGAAGGGAAAGAGTGGAAGACCAAGCGGGGACGAGAGGCGGAGAGAGAGATCGGAGTGAGGGAGGAGCCGGAGGGAGTGGGGAGAGGAGAGACGAGAGTGGAGGAACCGACATGCAGAAGAGAGAGATGGAGGGTTGAGATGAGAGGGATGAGAGCTGAGAGGAAGGGGAGGGGAGGAGATGAGAGCGGGAGGAAGAGAGGGGAGGGAGTACCGAGAGCCAGGGAGATGAGGGAAAGTCGACGGAGAGGAGGGAACGGGGAGCCCGAAGGGTGAGTAGACGGACGAGAAGAGATGTGAAAGGCCGACAGGAGGGGGAGGACCGGACTCGTGGACAGACGAGAGAGGAACAGAGAGGAGTGAGGGAGAGAAGGGAGGAGAGATTGGAGGGAAAGAGAAGAGGAGAGAGACGACGAAGTGAGAACGAAGATAGGAGAGGGGACGAGAGAGAAAATGATAGAGATTTTGACTGTGATAGGCGCTCAGTGAGAGTGACATTGAGTCTTGGGACATGGGGGGAGGAAGAAATGGACGTGTCGTGGTGTTCACACTCAAGACCTGTGGGGAGACGCCGGAGAGACTATAAGGCGAGTCCGAGAGGCGTAGAGGAGGGGGTGTCGAGGGAGAAGAACGAGTGACTGGCAAGAAGAATTATTTGTGTGCGAGAAAAACCTGTATCGGATGAAGAGATGTGAATGATCTGAGAGTGCAAGACCATCGGGGGAGACGACTCCAGAGTTAATCGAGAGAGGAGCGAAGCATCGACCGTCAGAGTCGGGGTTAAGTAATCGTTGTTGGGGAGACGAGGAGAGTTGTTTTGAATTTTTGATTAGTGAATGAGGGGTATGGAAACTGATGTCCCGAGGAAGCGGGGGAGAGAAACGAGCGAGTTCAGAAGTGATCTGGGGGAGGAGTGGAGAAGAGAGGAGTAAGGGAGGGGGGCGAGAAATGGAGGAGAATAGTTTACTTAGAAGGGGTTGTGAGAACTGAAGGAGATTGAATAAAATAAATCCATTCACGAGGTAAGAGAGGCCGGATGATTAAGGATAAGATTTGTACCATGCGAGAGATAGGAAGCAGCAGGACCTCGACCCGATGGCTGGAGAGCTAAAGAGCGCGAAGAAGGAGAAGAGGAGGGACTGAGCGGGTTTTTGACTGGTAGGAGGGCGAGGGGGGAGCTAAAGTGTTGCTGCAGCACGGTGGACAAAAGAGAGCTTGAGGAAAGGACGAATGACAGTTACGAATGAGAATATTCCTATGAGAGATGTGACTTTACGATGAAGGACAAAGCGTCGAAGGGAGAGACGTCGCGAGAAACCAAATTGATAATGCCCCAGACGTCTGTTTGAATTACCACTAACCAGACGGAGTCGAGGAAGACGCGCGGATGGACTTTAGGCACGTGGACGAGTCCGCGAGTTGAGGGATGAGAGAGGGAGGGATGAGACGGGGGTTGTAGAGACCAGCGCGAGGTCCAGAGATATAGGGAGACTGGAGACGCGAGGGGGGGATGAGGATACCTCGAGTCGAGTTTCTCGAGTTTGTCTTTCGACTAGGAGTTAGACGACTACGAGCTAGCAGAGATGAGATGAGTACTGTTATGTTGAGAGGCCGGAGGAGGAGTGACACGAACGGGTCGACGGAGTGATTTCGAGTTGACCGATGAGGAGGTGATGAGGGCGAGGATTGGTGATGGATGCATGGAGTTGAGAAGATGGAGTTTGAAGTGATGGCGACTTGGGGGGGCAGGACGAAGGAGGGAGAGAAGAAGAGGTGAAGGAGGAACTGGGGAATGGTCCGAAGTTGAGGATGTGCTTCAGTAGAGGGTGGGCTGCGAAGAGAGAGAGAGGAGAGGTAGGGGCGGAGTATGAGACGAGGGCGTAGGAGCGCAGAGGAGGATCCGGACGACACGAAGCGATGAGTCGAGATGATGACGGAGGGGACGAGAGAGCGGGAGGAGAGAGGAGATACGGAGGACGAGAGAGACGGAGGAGATAAATCTTGCTCACATGTCTGAGGACTTCCTCTTGGCGGTACAGACGATGTCGCCTGCTCGTCTTAGATTGCCAGACCGTGACGCAATGAATCGACTCTTCTTGTGTTTGCCTACCTAGAGAGCAGAGTAGGAGGGACGACTCGAAGAGGGTATCGAATGGGACTAGGACGACGCTTGAAGCGACAGCAGGAGGGTGAGAACGCGAGACGTTATGAGAGGGCCGAGTGGAGACTCCGGATGACACAGGACGTGGAGATGAATGAGAGATTGATCATGATAGACGAGACTGACGGAGCGATGAGGACTGTCGAGCGGAGGGAGGTCTGGGAGGATGTCCGAGGTACGGACACGGAGAGAGAGATGACGTACCTTGAGAGAGTGGGACGTGAGCGACGGTTCAGAGGTGATGTCGACTGGGGGGAGACGACTGGACGACGAGACCGGGACGACGAGTAGATGGCGGCGAGTGAAGGAGAGCGAAGAATGCACGGATCAGAGAGAGAAACAGAGAATCTGAGGTTGCCGAACACGGAGAGATGCCGATACGGGACCTGTGAGTGCTGAATGGAAGACTTTGATCTAACTTTCAGAGGTGGACGACGATGGAGATTCGCAGAGAGGGCGTCGGGCTCACTGGGACGCTTTATTCGATTTGCTAGATGCGGAGAGGATAGGAGGCTGAGGACGAGATTGTTGCTGAAGCTGAGTGAGCGAGGACCGGGACTCGATAGGGAGTCGAGCGAG
This sequence comes from Metacarcinus magister, assembly GCA_029783475.1. NCBI lineage: Eukaryota > Metazoa > Arthropoda > Malacostraca > Decapoda > Cancridae > Metacarcinus > Metacarcinus magister. The sequence goes on from JAPQNM010000637.1 coordinate 4,617, forward strand.
TGAGCGTCACGATGAGATCCGGATGGATGAGGGGTTGAGGGAGACGATGTCTCGAGAGAGATGAACGACGATGAGTGGTGCAGACTGGACTGGACTGACGACCTGAGCTACTTCGACGGCGACGGGACCACGATACGGCCGTTAGATCCGAAGCGGAGGTGGACCTGCCGATGAGAGAGAGAGAGGAGAGAAGATGTGAGTTGAGACGTGATTGAACTGAGAGAGAGAGACTATGACGTTGATCCCCGAGAGACGACCCGACGTGGAGAGAGACGAAGATGAGCAGAGAGAGAGGAGAGGATGAGAGGAGACTTCACGTGAAGGAAGGAGGCGACGCACGAGAAGGGGGAGCGGTGAGGTGACCCGTCCGACGCCACACGACTGGGCAGAGACTCACGGGAGAGATCTCGATCCTGAGAGAGTCTCTGCTCGCTGAGGCTCAGTATATGCGGATCGAGCCCCTCAGTCTCCCGAGGAGTGTTGACCTCCCTCGAGAGAGACGTCTCTCTCCGAGTAGGCTCAAGAAGGGACGAAGGTGAGCGTGAGGTGTGCCGAGGGAGCAGGTGGGAGGGATCCCGATCTGCGAAGAGATAGTTCGTACGGGAGAACGAGGAGGAGAAGATGGATGACGATAGAGGAGTTTTCTGTGAGTGGAGAGGAGAGGTGAGCGAGAGAGAGCGAGTAATGCGAAGGGAAGAGAGAGGAGAAATGGGAGTGAAGGAGGGGAGAGGAAGAGATTGGGATAGAAGGGGTGAGTGAACGAATGAGAGAGTGTGGAGGATGAGTCTGAGGGGACGAGAGGGGGTATGAGAATGAGCGACCGAGACGAGGACGCAGTGTGAGATCGAGATGACGAGAGAGAGAGAGAAGAGAGGGAGAAGGGAGGGAGATGAGAACCGACAGGACGGAGACGAAGAGGATGACAGGGAGAGCGGACAGAAGCGGAGAGAAAGACAGGAGAGAGAGATATAGAGGTGATGAGGAGAGACGAGACACGAGGAGACAAGGAGAGACCGAGGGAGGACCAGATGTTGGAATGGAGAGAGGGAATTAGGGAAGACGACTGAAGGACTGAGACGAGGAAGGGGAAGAGAAGTGAGGAAGAGGAGACAGGAGAGATTGAGGGAGTTGACGGACGAGATGGGGGGAAAGAGGGAGAGCAAGGAGGGGAAGGGAGAGGAGAGAGAGGAGAATGAGAGTGAGAGAGAGAGAGGAGAAGGGGGACGGAGAGAGGAGAGAGTGAGGAGATAGAGGATGGAGAGAGTTGAGAGAGAGAGGGAGAGAGGAGAGGGAGATTGAGAGAATGGAGAGAGAGGGGCGATTTGACACAGAGTCGAGTGATGGAGAGTAGCGTGAGGGAGAATGAGAGAGAGGAGAATGGAGAGGAGAGAGGGAGAGATGAGATGAGGCTGGAGATGCGTGAGAGGGATGAGGAGAATGATGAGAGGAGAGTGGAGTGAGAGAGAGAGAGGTGAGAGGAGAAGAAGATGAGAGGAGAGGAGGGATGTGAGGAGAGGGATGAGGGATGATGAGAGGGAGGGAGGAGGAGGGAGAGGGAATGAGAGGGTGGGGAGAGAGAGGGAGGGAGGACTACCGGGAGGAGACAGCAAGAAAAGGAGATGAGTAGGCTGATGAGACGATAGGCGGAACCTGCTTGGAGCCGACCTCTACGGAGTGGAGCGAGCCGTGCAGAACTGAGGAGGACGGTGAGAGAGGGAGGGAGGAGAGAGTGAGTCGATGGAGAAGTGACTGACCGAGAGTTGGACTACGGAGAGACAGGAGAGTCGAAGATGAGATGCGAGAGAGGAGGAGAGACACAGGAGAGAGGAGGATGGACGCAGGATCGCGACGCCTCCGCCCGTACACCCTCACGCAGACCCACCCCCCATCGCCGACGAGATCGAGAGACGGAGGGTGAGAGGACGTCGATGACCTCGATTAGACAAGACGCGAGACGAGGAGCGAGACGAGCGAGAAGTAACGAGGACGTTCGAGGCTGGAGCGTGATGGAGGGAAATCCGGGACTAGACGTGACGAAGAAGGGAGATCGAGAGGCCGAGTTGAGAGGACAGAGGTGACAGGAGAGTCTGACGAGCGAGATCATCTCTGACCGATGACCTATCTGATTGAAGACTGAGGAGAGATTCTTGACGGCGAGAGCCGGAGTGGTGTATGAGTGTCCCAGGATCTCGAGGAGAGAGTCTGAGCTGCGAGGTGACTGCATGAGAGAGAGATCTGGACTGAGAGGAGACCGTCAGATTGGTAGTGACTGGATGAGTAGAGATAGATGAGACGGAGGAGCGAGAAGACGAATACAACGGGAACAGGAGACCAGGCGATAGATGGCTGCTGTACACAGATACGATCCGACCGGCGAGGATAATGGGAAGTCACAGAAGAGACGAACGGCGCGAACGAACATCGAACAGCTCCCCACAAGTACCAAACAGCAGAGAGCACCGTAGCAGACAACCCAGACGACAACACACAGCAACAAAGAAAGCACCGCACACACAACACCTACGCAAAAACACGACACACGTACCCAACGCCTACCCACTGCCTCCTGCCGTGTGCTAGATGTCGGTATGCGTGCGGTCAGTGGTGCGGTAGTGTGGGGGGGTAGAGATCGATTGATTTCTTATTACTTAAGTAACATAAGTAGGGTACGACGGACAAGTAGCATTTATCCCGAAGCGGCCCCCGCGGCCGCGCCGACTCCGCGACCCTCTCCCTACTACACCCGCCGCGGTGCGACTCGCCCGCGGCCCCGCAGCCGGCCTCCCCGCCCGCGACTCTCCCGAAACGCGCCGCCCGACGACTGACGCCCCCACGCACTCTCCCGGCCGCGCCCCCGCCGACCGCCCGCCCGCGCCCGGCTCCTCGCCGACTCTCCTCTCCAGTCTTGAAATTTATGTAGGTGTTTCACGCCCTTCATTAGACGATGTCGCTTCCCTTACCCACCACCACCACCGCCCGTGTCTTCCTGGACCCACCCACCCACCCACGTACACACCCACTATCACCACCACCACCGCCATGACCATCCCATACATTACTACTGATGTTATTATCATTATTATTATTGCTTGTATTTGGCTTCTGCGTTCAAGTATTCTCTCTTCCTTTTTTTTTTGTTTTGTTTTCATTCTCTCTCTCAGTTTTATACAAGCTTATTCTGTATGTGCGGCGCGGCTTTTATTCCCTGTTTTCAGAGGGAATGTTTTCTAGAAGAGCTCTGAGTCTGGTTGGCGCCGCTCTGTCCCGCCGCGCCTTCGTCAGTTGTGCTTCGACCGGCTCGGAAGGAGAAGCCATTTTACCTCCTATTCCTCCTTCTCTTTCCTCTTTCTTCTTCTTCTTCACCTCTTCCTCCTCCTCTTCCTCGTCCTCCTCCTCCTCCTCCTCTTTCCTGATGCAGCTCCCTATGGCACCGTTTTCCTGCTTCCTCTCCGCTCCCTCCCTTCTAGACGCTAAATAGAATAATCTGCAGTCGTATGATAATCTCTTTTCCGTCACCTTAGATTAAATTTCCGTGCCTTCCAGTACAGCCTCTAATATGTAGCGGAGCCGCCACCCCTGGGAGAATGCTTCCTTTTCTCTTTTCATCTAAGGCTTATTCTTGCACGGTCGATCCAAAGACCTTCTCTCCAGTGGTGCAAAGAGTTCTCACCTCTCGTGAAGGAGGGCTTAAGTACCAAAATGTGTTCGGTCTAAACTTGCATAATAATAAGTGTTTCCCTAAATTGACGATTGGACATTAAGACATTAATTATCCAATCTTAGGAGAATCGCTTTTGATGGCGCCTGATGCTCGCTCGCCTCCTCGTGTTTTATATGCAAATTAGTGAAACGCCCAAGTAAACCATGAATTCTTTAAATAGTCGGGGAAGTATGGGGCGTGGGGTCCTGTGGGAGGGGATTCTGACCCCCCCAAACCCCCAATTCCACACCCCTTGATGAGTGGACGAGCGCAGCCTTCCTCCCTTCCCTTGTCTTCTGTACCTCCATCTTCACTCTCCCTTTCACCCGTGGTTCCCCTGATTCTATGCTCTACCCCTCTTTCTCATCCTCTCCCTCCATCCCCCCCTCTCCTACCCCTGTATCCCTTTATCCTGTCCCCTACCAGGTTAGGAGCCGTACACCTGCCCCCTCTCACTCTTACTCTCACCACTTCTTGCCACACTTTTTGCAACTTTTTATTCTTTGTTCACCTTTCCTGTCATTTCTTTCTTCCTTCCTTGATTGTGTTTTTTTTTCCTCGTCTTCCTCATCGGTGTTTACTCCCAGCTCGTCTTTCTGTTTCCTCTATTATTCCTTCCTCCTTCTCCTCCTCCTGCTCCTCCTCCTCCTCCTCCTCCTCCTCCTCCTCCTCCTCCTCCTCCTCCTCCTCCTCTTCTTCCTTCTCTTAGTATTAGCAGCATCACTGGGCCTAACGGAACACTCAAAAGTTTATTTTTCTTGTTTTTATATTTGTCGAATTATTCAAGGCCAGTTTGGGTCACTTTTGCCTCTGGTCGACATTTTTTATTTCTGCGAAATTATTTTTATCTATCACTTCCCACATCTTTTCTAATTTTGGCGGCTACAGCGATCTTTACCAGTCCCAGGAGTTGTGTGTTTTGTCAGGTGTGTTGTCGCCGAAATTATTGAAGGTGTTCTGTCTTCCGGCGCGAGAGAATCTTTATTTCTTTTTCTTCTTTTACTTCTTTTTTTCTTCTTGTTGTCTATTTTATCCATAGTCCATTTTCTTTTTTCTTTTTTTGTTGTTTTTTTTGTTGTTGTTGTTGTCTGTTTTTCTTCTATCACCGTTTTTTTTTTCCCTTTATGTTCATTGATGTCCTGTATTTTTCTTTCCTTTTTTTCATCTTTTGTTTTCATTTTTTTCTTGTATTTTTTCTCTATTCTTGTTGTAATTTTTCTTGTTTTTTTTGCACAAGTACTAGTATAAGATTTATGGTATAGATAAGCAGGTGTTAGATCAGGTGTGGTTTTGATGGCGGCTTACTTGCTCTCTCTCTCTCTCTCTCTCTCTCTCTCTCTCCTCTCTCTCTCTCTCTCTCTCTCTCTCTCTCTCTCTCTCTCTCTCTCTCTCTCTCTCTCTCTCTCTCCTCTCTCTCTCTCTCTCTCTCTCTCTCTCTCTCTTCTCTCTCTCTCTCTCTCTCTCTCTCTCTCTCTCTCTCTCTCTCTCTCTCTCTCTCTCTCCTCTCTCTCTCTCTCTCTCTCTCTCTCTCTCTCTCTCTCTCTCTCTCTCTCTCTCTCTCTCTCCTCTCTCTCTCTCTCTCTCTCTCTCTCTCTCTCTCTTCTCTCTCTCTCTCTCTCTCTCTCTCTCTCTCTCTCTCTCTCTCTCTCTCTCTCTCTCTCTCTCTCTCTCTCTCTCTCTCTCTCTCTCTCTCTCTCTCTCTCTCTCTCTCTCTCTCTCTCTCTCTCTCTCTCTCTCTCTCTCTCTCTCTCTCTCTCTCTCTCACACACACACACACACACACACACACACACACACACACACACACACACACACACACACAACGTAACTGTGCAACAAATGGCGAACCTTACTTACTATATATGCGTATATGTATGTGTATGTGTGTGTGTGTGTGTGTGTGTGTGTGTGTATGTGTGTGTGTGTGTGTGTGTGTGTGTGTGTGTGTGTGTGTGTGTGTGTGTGTATGTGTGTGTATGACTGTGTATAAAGTCTTTTTTTTTCCTGTCCTTTTCTTCCCTTTTCTCTCTCTTGCTCCCTCTTTCTCTCTTCTTTTAATTGTATTCCTCGGTCCGTTGGGGCGGGTGGCGGCGGGGGTCGGGTGAATTATGGCCACTGACACTCCCTAAGCCTACCCACCGCCTGCAACAATGCCGTACATTTGCAACATAAAGGAAGGGCCATCTTGCAACACTGGCCGCCGCTTGATTGTGTTAATGGCGCTGGGACGCGGAGGGAGAAAGGAAGGGAGGGAGGACCGTGGTAAAGAGGGGAGAAGAAGAACCAAGGGAACGAGGAGAAGAAGGAGAAAGAGGAGATAAGTAAATCAGTAGAATAATTGAGTATGAAAGTAAAATAACTACGTGATTGTATGAGTTAGTTGTATGGAAAATTTAAGTTGGCATTTGTGGTGTTTTTTCCCCGGCAGTGAAGATCGGGCCAGGTGTGTGGTGTTAGTGCAGATGTGTTTTTTTGTCACTCTGAGGAAGAAATTATGGGAGTGTGAAGCTGAACACCATGTATATGAGTCGTAAGAACGGTCATTTGTATGTTTTCATCGAAGGTCAAACTGTATTGTACTCCGTTAACTTTCCCTTTTTCACCCGTCGTATTGATAGCTTTCCCCTCTGGCGCCTTGACAGTGAACACAGTGGTAACTTGAGAGCATTTCCACCGCCACTCTTTGGAAATTACTCTCCCTTTCCCTCCAGTGTTTTGGTGTTTTGCTATGTTCTCGACTTCCTCTAATAACTCTCAGTCTCTTCTCACACCTGCGACATCCTGACACAATCGAGCCTTTTCGAGTCGGTCCTCCACACCCGTTACTTCAGAGTCGCCGACGGTCCAGGCGGCCGAGCTGGGCTGTCACCCGGGGTACAATTTATCCTGAGAAGATGAGGGAGAAAAGTCGTCTCTGCGGGTGGGTGGGGAGGATGTGCGGCGGGAGATGAGTGTTGAGTGTATGTTGCAAGGAAGGTGGGAAGGTCGTTACACGCGGCGCTCCAGGGATGAATAGTGTCCTTGGATGACAAAATATAGACCAGAACCACCGTGCATCAGTGGATTTTTATCTCCAACAACTGGGAATTGCAAATTACAGAACAGTAGAAACACTTGTTGTCGTCACACGCTTCACTGTTAACTTACTGTTGAATGTTGAATGTTGCTCATGGTTGTGAAAAATGTTACTAGTGACTGCTGGCTGTGAGAGTCAAGTCTTGTTTTCATAAGAGGCCACAGCAACCAGCTTACGTAAACATGAAGAAGAGGTGGACACGAGTGACCAGCAAACAAACAGACATTTTCAAGGGGTCGCTTTAAAGAAGAACAAAAAATGACAAGTGTGGTGATATGTAGGTGTCAAAGGGTTGAGGAGACGTCTGAGCAGAGCGTGAGACAAGCATGGCAGCGGGTGTGTGAGGGCAAGGGTGTGGCTCACGCTGGTGCCCCGGGAGGTGAAGCATTCCTGGCATACCCCGCGGGAGGGAACCAAGATCCGCCTGGAGGAGGGAGGGAACATGACCTCTCCCACATTCTCTCTCTCTCTCTCTCTCTCTCTCTCTCTCTCTCTCTCTCTCTCTCTCTCTCTCTCTCTCTCTCTCTCTCTCTCTCTCTCTCTCTTTTAAACGCTCTCACAGGTAAATACGATCATTCTTCTTTTTTTGCAACTCAACAATTCATTTATTTATTCTGTTTCCTTGTTTTGGAAGAACCATCACCCAAATTTGTATGTACACATTCTATATTTTTCTCACTTCATGTTCTCTCGTGTTATTTTTTCGCCTGTCGGTTCCAAAACGTATCGTTCATTTACGAGTATTGTTTAGCCAAATCTTCTCGGGTATGCTATCGAAAGATAATGGTAAGAGAGAGAGAGAGAGAGAGAGAGAGAGAGAGAGAGAGAGAGAGAGGAGAGAGAGAGAGAGAGAGAGAGAGAGAGAGAGAGAGAGAGAGAGAGAGGAGAGAGAGAGAGAGAGAGAGAGAGAGAGAGAGAGAGACTGCAAATGAGGAAAGTATAACATAACCAAGACCATGATAGATAGAGACACGTAGACACATACCGAGGAAGACAGATAGAAGCAAAACTAAACTTTAAAAAAAAAAGAGGAGGTGAAAGAAGAAAAATTTTGGGACCACTGTAACAGAAAACATTAGTCGCGGTCCTCACCATTGTGTATTCCGCAGCAGAGGCGATAAAACGCAGCGGAGTTTCAATACAACCCGGTACATATATATAGAACTTGTGTAAATTGGAATTGAGTTAGGAAATTGTTTAATAACTAGTGTCCGGGCGTCCACTGTGCATGCCAAATTAAGGCTCGTCTTTTCCGATCGCCGGGGAAACTCGGCGAAATATCCAGACCGAGAGAAAAGTTAAATTCGAGAGACGCGCTGGCTTGCTTGTGAGCACGATGTAGATTCTCTCTCTCTCTCTCTCTCTCTCTCTCTCTCTCTCTCTCTCTCTCTCTCTCTCTCTCTCTCTCTCTCTCTCTCTCTCTCTCTCTCTCTCTCTCTCTCTCTCTCTCTCTCTCTTTCTCTCTCTCTCTCTCTCTCTCGCTCGCTCTCGCTCTCTCTCTCTCTCTCTCTCTCTCTCTCTCTATCTCTCTCTCTCTCTCTCTCTCTCTCTCTCTCTCTCTCTCTCTCTCTCTCTCTCTCTCTTTTTCGTTTTTTATGTGTGTGTGTGTGTGTGTGTGTGTGTGTGTGTGTGTGTGTATGTGTGTGTGTGTGTGTGTGTGTGTGTGTGTGTGTGTGTGTGTGTGTGTGTGTGTGTGTGTGTGTGTGTGTGTGTGTGTGTACGCTGTAACATTAATTTCTTTGTGAGTGTGTTAATCATTTATGTATCTCTTCATCTCTCTGTGCAATCATTGACTGTTATATTCATGTGATACACATTATTCTCTCCCCTTTCTTCCATCTTTCCCTCCTACCTTTCTTCCTTCCTTCCTTCCTTCTTTCCTTCCTTCCTACCTTCTTTCTTTATTTATTTGTTTGCTCATTTCCTTTCTTTTATTCATGTACTCCTTCTAGCAATCTCTCTTTTCTTACGTTTCAACTTTTTGTCATTTCTTAGTTAATTATTTGCTTCTCGAGCAATGATTACTTTCTTAGTTATTTTCATTTATGGTGTTTGCATGTGTCTTCCCGTGTTGTTATCATATAGATGTACATTTACTTTTACTTTTCTTATCTCTTCTTCTAACATTACTTCTTCACCTTTTTCTTTTGCTTCTTTTTTTTCCTTTTTCCACTTTCTCTTGCCTCCACCTCAAGCCGACCTCCCCATTATCTGAGCCTCTCGTAATGTTCCACTCCTCCTCCTCCTCCTCCTCCTCCTCCTCCTCCTCCTCCTCCTCCCCGTTCCTCTCAACCCTCACCTCATTTACATATTGCAATGTTGCAGATATGTTACTCCCCCTTCGTTAGTTTTTATGGGCCGTGACCCTTTATTTCATCCTGACTGATTATGTCATTTATGTCCAACATTTTACTTCTTTTTTATCCTCGCATTTCTAAAGTTCTGTTATTTTATGGTGGTCCCGTTAAGCTTTGGCGAGTCTTCCGAGGACAGCGTGGCAGAGTGATAACCTCTGGTCGACTCTGGTCCTGGCGGCAGCTGAGGTTGTGGTCGCGGTAGGCAGGTGGTAGTGAGGGAAAGACAGCTGGTCTCGAATACAGCCAGTCATAGTGGAGAGGGTGGCAGTAACTCTTTCCTGGTGCTTCTTCGGGCAGTGTACTCGTATAGGAGAAGAAAAAATAGTGGTGGAGTCTTGAAGATTTGAAATGTGTAATAATCCGCAAAGATAATATTTTAGTCTCATGGTAAGAATAAGCTGGACGTGTAATGAAAAAAAATATTATTCTACGAGTGAAGTACATGTTTTATGAGTGTAAGAGGGTGAGGATGAAGCCTTAGCGAACCTGAACACTTGGGTCTCAACATCACGACGAATTAGCTGAATGGGTGTGGACAGTGTGTCGAGGCTTCAAGACTTATGTACTCTACGATGTGAAGAAATATTGTTTGATGTGATGTTATTGAGTATTCTTGTTATAAATGTTATGGTTTTAGGGGGAAAGAAGGAGTAAGAAGAGTAGATGTGTTTATCCCTGAGCAGTACCAGAATGAAGAAAAAAATACATACGTTTCTTTCTTTTTTCTTGGGCTACACATAAGTATTAGTTGTGCTCACTACAGGAATGGAAGGGCGTGAGAGTGTCGTGGGTTAATGGGAGCAGCGAGTGAGTGGGAAGCAGTACCCTGTACCTCCCTTCACCTCTTGCACCTCCCCTGCAATATTAATCAACGCGACTATTAAACAAAGAGGAACAGACAGAAGACTATAGCTGATACAAATTAAACCATCACATTATAATGATTATCATTATTAATAATGTTATTACTATCATTATTATTATCATCATCACCATCAATGTCATCACCATTAACACCATCAACACCATCAGCATCATCATCGTCATCAGCATTATCATCATCATCATCATCATCATCATCATCATCATCATCATCATCATCATCTTTTCTGTAATAACTTATTTGTTTCTGTTTATTTGGTTATTTTAAAGGTTTGATAGGAAAAACACGTGTTCACTCTACTGTGATTGTCAATAGTATTTGTATATAAATATCATGTGAGTTTTCTGTATGCTTATGAGGACATTTTTCGTGCCTGGAACCTCTAAAGGTCGGTTAAGATAAGTTATGAAAGTCTCATTATAATTTCTTCCCCTCACTTTTGTCATGATAACTGCGGTGTTAAATAGTTGGTCCCCATACTCTGAATAATTAACAAGTTAGGACTTCGTACACAGTGGTCTTTCCATCATCATCATTATCATCATCATCATCATCATCAATGTAATCAAGAGCATCATCATCATTATCATCATTATCATCATCATCAACCCTAGTTCCCTACACTGTTGCCAGAGCTTACACGACCTGTCAGTGTTGCCACCACCACCGGACGTGGCCGAGGTATGCGAGGCAGAAAGAGGGTGTCGCATGGCCCACGTCTCGCCGTGACAATAAACTTTATAAAACACCACGATTAAAAGCGCGCGGGGCCACAGCCAGGGCCGTCGTGCCGGGAATTCCCACAACATTTTTTTTCTCTTGCACCCAGCGAGTCTCCAAATGTCTTCCGGTCCCTGCGAGGCTTCTGTTTCCGTCATCGTCTCGCTGAGTTGAAGCGTCGCCATGACGGACCCGTAATAGTCACCCTCCCATGAGCAGCATCACGTTAATGGGTCTCACTTACGTATATTTATCCTTGCCAACGACCAGGACCAGTGAGCGTGTATCTTCTACCTCTAAGAGACCAGGACGAAATGCGCGCCACCAGCCTCCCGTGCATATCGCCAGATGGCAGTACCAGCCTGAAAGATTTCCCGCCTTCTTCCACTTAAGTTCCTTTGATTAGCTCCTCCCTCTGTACTTCCAGCCAATCACTGACTTCCTCTCTCATCGTCCACAGCGGGAAAGTTGCATCCTTAAGCACGCTGATGATTAAGTCGATCTTACGTGGGCATTTCTATTTTGTTTGTTCATCATTTTCAAGAACACACCATTACGTTTATTTTTTTCTTTGCCTAGTGATCGACAGAGGCAGGGGGAGCAATGGGGGTAAAGGGGTCTTCATGAAGGACCACTACAGGGCTCCCAAAATAAACTGGGCCAGGTTTTAGTAGAGGTGAAGGGAGGGGGAATTTAGAGATGGTTCCCTGAAATACACTGGAGGTGCTCAACCTCGCCGGCACAGTTTTAAATACCGTTTATCCAACACAATGGAACAATGACTATCGAAGTCGCTTGTACGACGAAATTTTATTTATATTCATTTGTTGTATTTCATACCATTCTTTGGATGAGTTGGAAAGGGTGAGCAGAGAGAGAGAAGAGAGATAGGAAGAGAGAGAAATAAAGAGAGAGAGAGAGAGAGAGAGAGAGAGAGAGAGAGAGAGAGAGAGAGAAAGAAAAAAAAAAGAGAAAGAGAAAGAGAAAGAGAGAAAGAGAGAGAGAGAGAGACAAACAGACAGACAAACAGACAGACAGACAGACACTCAAGTACAAAAGAAGTTTCAGCAAAACATCACATATCGTCACACAGTAATGAATACGTAACGAAACCCACGAGAATCAGCATCAATAGCATTATAAACACATCCCGTCGTGCTGTACTTCATTTAACACGTGTCTATCTTTTCTTCAGGTGAACGGCCTTACAAATGCCACATCCCGGACTGCGGACGCGCCTTCATCCAACTGTCGAACCTTCAGCAGCATCTTCGCAACCATGACGCCCAGCTAGAAAGGATGAAGAACCGTCCCTTCCACTGTAACATCTGCGGAAAGGGATTCGCCACGGAGAGCTCCCTCAGGACTCATACATCTAAGGTAGACATAATAGTAAAGGCAGAGATAGAGTAGCTGCTGGAAGATAGGGGCACAGGGCACAGAGAGAGAGAGAGAGAGAGAGAGAGAGAGAGAGAGAGAGAGAGAGAGAGAGAGAGAGAGAGAGAGAGAGAGAGAGAGAGAGAGGTGAGATAAAGAAGGATAGCGCGAGTGGCAGAGGGAAGAGTGTGAGGGGAAAAAGAAAAGGTATGGAAGGATGAATTGGGATTGGGATGGAGAGAGGGAGAGAAGGGAGCAGGAATTAGTATAAAAGGGCAGTAATAATACCAGCAGGAGGAAAGCTTGGAAGCATCCCCTCTGCATTATATATATTAAAGGGAGGAAAATAGGTACTAAGCACAAACATGTTAATGAGAATAGAAAAAAAGGGAGGTTGTCAGAATGAGTGTTTGTAAGTCAATGGCACTGGAAATGTACTTCAGACCATTGTGTAAGGTTTTCACAGGATAAGGAGGAGCACCTTAGAAAAGAAGATTAATAACCTCCTTGACAGTATAAAGTAGGTATACATGACTTAATTGAATATACATTAATTACTGTCAGTGTATGCTGGATGTTGGAGCACCGAAGCAGAGCAGTATCGCAAGGTAATGAGTATTTCGTCTTTGTGAACGAACTGACCGTGTCATGATGGGAAAAGGAGACTAAGTGATCGTAGAGAAACAAAACGTGCTTCACGGGTGTGCTTCGTGGTTCACGGGTGTGCTTCGTGGTTCACGGGTGTGCTTCGTGGTTCACGGGTGTGCTTCGTGGTTCACAGGTGTGCTTCGTGGTTCACGGGTGTGCTTCGTGGTTCACAGGTGTGCTTCGTGGTTCACGGGTGTGCTTCCCAAGTGGCTCCGAAGCTGCTTCCTCCTGTTGCGTTGCGTAAAGATGGCTGCCAATTTCATAAAATGTTTCACATGCTGATACTGATACCAGTGTATATATAGCAAGTGGAATCGAGAGATGGTTTGTGGCATCTTAATACCACAACTGTACAATACCTTGGAGGTTTAATCCTACAGGGAAATATAGGTCTAATATACATTATTTGTTATAATATCTTCATATCATTATGTATTCATCTTATATTATGACAATGTTGAATGATATGAAAAGTAAGTGTTATGAGGCATTTTGGTCCTTGATGTGTGTCCGTAAATAGTAGAGTAAGATAAATGAGACTTGAGGCGTGTGGTGACCAAGCAGGACAGTGGTGCCGTGTGAGGAATTGAAAAGAGAGAGAGGTGAAAATCATGCTAAAAATAATAAAATCATATACACATATGTATGTATGTATGTGTATATATATATATATATATATATATATATATATATATATATATATACATACATACACTCGTATATACGAGTATATGTATTAGTTGAAAGGATCGAGGAAAGGGAGATTTGATGAATTGAGAGGAATAAATGGTGAGAAAGAAAAATAGCTCTGGCATTTTAGAGTTGGAGAAAGAAAGAAGAAGGGGGAACAAAATGAATAAAGGTGAGTGAAGGTAGAGAGTGAGGGATGGAGGAGAAAGAGACATTCGTGGCAGAGACAGAATTTCACCTCAGTGATATCTCTCCCCCACAGCACGCTGCCCTGGTCGGTGGCCCCAACGCTGTCAATTGTCCTCAGTGTCAGAAACTGTTCATGAATGGCGAGCAGCTGATGGAGCACATGAAGTATACGCATAGGGACCCAAACGCCTCTGGAGTAGCAGGTTGGTAGCAGTAGTGAACCTCTTCAATTATATAGCGAGTTTTGTCTCCCTTACAAGCAGCACAGCGTCAACATGGGTATGCAAAACGGTATCAACTGCCCACACTGCGAAAGGCCCTTCTTGACCTGCGAGGAACTTATGATGCACATGAAGCAGATTCACAGGGACTCCCATGCCTCTGGGGTCGGAGGTAATTTAGAGATAGGACAACGAACTCACGGACGGACGCACGGACGCAAGGGTGGAAAAGTTCATGGACCACACACACACACACACACATACACACACACACACACACACACACACACACACACACACACACACACACACGTACACCCACACACCCACACACCCACACACACACGTACACACACACGTACACACGTACACACACCCACACCCACACACACACGTACACACACCCACACCCACACACACACGTACACACACACACACACACACACTTACACACACACACACACACACACACACACACACACACACACACACACCCACACCCACACCCACACCCACACACACACACGTACACCCACACACACACGTACACACCCACACACCCATACACGTACACACGTACACACACACACACACACACACACACACACACACACACACACACACACACACACACACACACACACACACACACACACACACACACACACACACACACACACACACCTGGTCCCTCCACATGCAAACACTCAACTTCCCCAAAAAGCCTTATGATCGGTGAAGGGTTTGTCGTCTCGGAGTGACCTGGTAGTACTGGCTGTGGGTCGACCGAGTTTCGTTGTTTTGTTGTACTTAATATATTTATGGATTAAGGTTTGCTTGGTTTATATTTTAGAGCTTCTTAGGCTATTTATTTTACGTTAATGTGCCAAACATTTATTTATAACAGTACAGTGTAGTCAGCTGTAATCTTAATACATTTTCACTATTGTTAACCTATAATAATTATTAAGTAATGTGTGTCACTAAGATCAACTACAAGAAACAGTCATTATATATTTCAAGAATAAAAGTCATAAAGTCATAAAGACATGCATGTAATCCAAAGCTGATCATGTTACTAAATTTAAGGGAAAAATCTCACTTCGCAACCTGTGACACAGTTTTTTCTTATACTACAGCCAAGCGCCGCACCGCCTCCCATTCCTGCCCTGTCTGCGGCAAGCATTATGTGAACGAAGGCAGCCTACGTAAGCACTTGGCCTGTCACCCGGAGACCTCGCAATTCACCTCTTCCCTCAGGATGTGGCCCTGCTCGGTGTGCCACGCCGTCTTCACACACGAGTCAGGTGAGTGATAAGATCGCAGATTTTTTCTTTTACCATTTCTTTGTTTGTTATAATCATCAGCAAGGCCATGTCGTATTAGTCATTATTTGTAAGTTTTTGATGGAGAGTCATGAGAACAGGCTGGGTCCTGCACTTCTTAGTTCCTCTGTGTTTCAAGGAATTTTGTGTTTGAAAGACTAACTAATATGAAATTTATTTGTTACGGCTATTCAGACAGTTAACCAATTTACTAAGATCCCATTTTAAAAAGGATAATATAATAACTATAGTATAACTTCACGGATAATAAGTAAAAATTGATGGTCTGAAAATAAAAGCCATTTTTAAGATTTCCACGCCTGGGTCAGGCATATGAGGAACGTAAGTGTAATTCAAAAGTTGTTGTGCTTGTTGATAGTTAGAGTGTGTGTATTAGAGTGCAAGGCTGAGTCATTGTTATATTCCAGGCCTGTTGAACCACATGGAGCACATGCGTATGGACCCCAAGCATCAGTTCGCTGCACAATACGTCCTCTCTCGAGCTGCTGCTGAGAGACGCGAGCGGGAGAGCATCCTTGGTCTGGCGCAGGTGGGACTTCAAGGTGGTGGCAACCACATGGGCATGGGCATGGGTATGGGAATGGGCATGGGCATGGGCATGGGTATGGGCATGCCACACCAAATGCAGCACCATGCTCAGCACCAATCGGCGCCTATGTCCATGGCAGCGTCCCCGTCTACTCAAAGCGACGCATCTTCTAGGATGTCCACGCCCGCTGAAAAACTTGAGGGCGGGTTAGGAAGGATGCCCTCCCCGACAGACGCCCTCCGCTCCATCACCAGCCACCACGACGTGATGAACCAGATGCGTCCGCAGCCAAGTGACAACATGCGTGCCATGATCAGTCAGAGCCAGGCTGAGCTGGTCAAGTCCACCCTCACCTCTCAGGCGGAGACCATCAGGAACGCGATGGCCTCCCAAGCTGAAGCCATCCGCAACCTTTCTAATCCCCACGGCCAGCCAGTCCCCCCACAGCCCAATCAACAGCCGTCTCCGCAACAGCAACAGCAACAACAACAGCAGCAGCAGCAGCAGCAACAGCAACAGCAACAACAACAGCAGCAACAACAACAACAACCACAACAGAACACCCACCAAGCCCCAGAGCCCATGGGATCACCTCAGCCTGACATGCGGGACATGCGTGACCCAAGGATGGGTGTTGGCGTAGGAATGGAATCCGCCCTAAGGAATGCCCAGGCGGAGGCAGCGCTGAGATTGGTGAGTCATGAAGGCCGGCCTTCACCGCAGCACCAAGGTGATCTGACTGACTCTATCCGCCTACAAGAAATGCGTATGGAACAAGCATTGCGGCTACACGGTGACCCTCGTGCCCTGGCAACCTCTTTGCCTGGACCTCTGGGATTCCCCCTCGCTCCTCCTCAACACCAGCCGCAGCAACAGAGCGCCTGAAGTTACCCAAGCCTCCCCCCTGTCTGGGAGCAACAACCGCCGCCACTCGCCCGTGCTAGTCCTCCGGTGAACGTGTTATGACTTTTGTGTGTGTGTGTGTCACAACGCCTCGGTTCCACCTTTGTTCTGTTGTGTTGTCGTATTTTTAACTGTGATAAAATGAAACGGTTTCCCACAGGAACCGCATATTATTTAAATGGTCACTTCTCTGTGTTAGTTCCTTGAGTTGTTGCTGTTACGGTGTGGCTGAACGTGGAGGACTTGGCAGGGTGGGGAGGTGCAGGGCCACTGGCTGCCTGCCCGCCCCGCCCTGCCCAGTGCCACCACCGTGGCCGTCACGTCCCAGGCGCCCTAAAGGTCGCCCTCCCGACAGTTCCTCACAGTTACTTTAAGTGCAATTTTAGGGACCAGCGGTCTGTGACACTCTATACCTACAGAGAGGCTGAGCTGCGTGGCCCTGCGAGTGGCATCCGGGCGATATCCCAGGCTGGGACAGGAGGGTACACACCCACCCTGGACTCAGTGAGACAGGCGTTACTGTATACCATAAGTTCGTATAGCTTCCATGGCTTGATTTCATTGCAGTCATAGTGTACTTGCAATAATGAAAAAAAGTATCTTTATATATTGTGTCGCATAATATGCACCGTGATGGGTACTTGTTAAGCTTCGCACAGCCCAAGATATGTAGAACACTAAACATTAAAGGTCCTACTGCAAGCATACAATCAAACAAGATCCCGCGAAAAGTTAAAAGTGAACCTGTGGTGTGGTGCTAAGGGTGTGCGGGCAGGACACTTGCTCTGACGCAACCACCGGCGGTAGCGAATCTTTGCTGATGTTGGGCGACCCGCTGCCCCTCCGCCCACCACGACCTCTGGCGTCCACCTACTGCAACGGGGGCGACAGCATACGCTCTGAACTCCTTCAACCTTATGATGAACCACGTTAGGCGAGAGAGACGTCCACTATCCCTCCACCTCAAGACGCCTGCTGGACCCCACTCGCTCTCACCTCAGCCGAATGTGTTTTGTCATTACCTCTTGCTCACGCCACGCAGGTCCTACGTCGAGTGCTATTGTGGGGCGTCGCGCACCTCCACTGATAAAGATTTTAATTGCTCACTTTTGGAGGATGGAATTAACAAATTTCAAACCTCGGAAAGTAAGTCTGATGAAACTTCAGAGTTAAGTAAGTATCTTGCTTCTGATGAAAATTGAAATACAAAGACTAAGAATACCATCATTGTTGAAAATATGTATATTTACTTTATTTAATTGGGACATTGAACCCAGAGCGTGTGTAATTATTTAAAGGGACAGATATGTTTATACAGTTCCACATTTTAAGTGTCTAATTTTTCTGATTATGGTTCATCTGCGCAATATTGTAATAAGTGTACATTTTCCCAGTCAAGTAGCTTTGAAGGCAGTGTGAAGGGAAGCTCTCTCTCCTCTCCCCCTCAAGATATTTCCTTGACTATCCCCACATTAGATTTAGAGAACATAGACTAGCTAGAATCATGATTGTTGTACTCATATAGCCCTACTTAACAGAGGTGTACAGATTCAATAGTAAGATTTTTTTATAGATCGAAAGGAGATTGCTTTTTTCGGAATTCTGGCCTTCAAAGCTTCCTGATCCCACCTAGTGACTGTTAACTGTTCCTGCAATCAGAGTTTA
Organism: Metacarcinus magister; assembly: GCA_029783475.1. Classification (NCBI taxonomy): domain Eukaryota; kingdom Metazoa; phylum Arthropoda; class Malacostraca; order Decapoda; family Cancridae; genus Metacarcinus; species Metacarcinus magister. The sequence goes on from JAPQNM010000637.1 coordinate 22,921, forward strand.
CCGTTGATACTGCTGCTGTTCCCTCACCAATAGTCCTAGACACAGTTAATGACTTTAACTGTTGCTACTACTACCACTATAACTACTACCACTACTACTACTACTACTACTACTACTACTACTACTACTACTACTACTACTACTACCACTACTACTACTACCACTACTACCACTACTACTACTACTACCGACTGCTACTGCTCCTGCTTACTACTGACTATTATTACTCCTTTTATCTTATCTATACTACTACTACTACTACTTCTACTACTACTATTACTACTACTACTACTACTACTACTACTACTACTACTACTACTACTACTACTACTACTATTACTACTACTATTACTACTACTACTATTACTACTACTACTACTACTGCTACTACTTATACTACTGCTACTATTTTCCCTACTACCACTGCTACTTTCGCTTCTACTTCTTTCATTACTACTTCTTTCACTAGTACAACTACTATTGCTACTACCACCATTACTACTATTCTTATTACTTTTGCTACTACTACTACTTCTTCTACTTATACTACTACTACTACTACTACTACTACTACTACTACTACTACTACTACTACTACTACCACTACTACTACTACTACATTTTTCACGGTTACCACTATTATTACTAGTATTACTTTTACTACAACTATTACTATTTTCACTAATACTGCTACTACTAATACCGTAACCTTATCCTCCACCTCCACCTCTTGCAATATCACCACCACTACCACCACCACCACCACTGCCACCTACCAGCAAATACTACTACCACCACCACAACCACTTTCACATCCACAACCACCACTACCTCCCCACTACCATAAAACAACGACGACAACAACAACAAACAATACTACCACCTACTACTACTACTACTACTACTACTACTACTACTACTATCATCTTTACTACTGGTGCTGCTGCTACTGTTGCTGCTACTTTAATTGTCATCAGTTATTTAACTACATAAATTAAAGCTGTATTATATTCTGGTTACGATTGCAAAGAGAAAAAAGAAAGAAAAAAAACATGTCATTTTATTTTGATTTTTTTTTTATCAGCAATTCTTAATGTTCATGTTATGGTATGTTAATGAAGTGACTCAATAACGATAACAAACATATTGACCTACATAATTCTCTCTCTCTCTCTCTCTCTCTCTCTCTCTCTCTCTCTCTCTCTCTCTCTCTCTCTCTCTCTCTCTCTCTCTCTCTCTCTCTCTCTCTCTCGCTCTCGCTCTCGCTCTCTCGCTCTCTTGCTCTCTCTCTCTCTCTCTCGCTCTCTCGCTCTCTCTCTCTCTCTCTCTCTCTCTCTCTCTCTCTCTCTCTCTCTCTCTCTCTCTCCACTTCAACATGATCTTTATTTAGTTCCTTGTTTTCATCATCAAACTCTTTGCAAAAATAGTGTGTGCTCTCGTACTATTACTGCCTTTCAATGTTAACCCAATCCTACCACCACCACCACCACAGTCTGTTGTTACCACCACCACCACCACCCTTCCCTTCCATCCGCGCGTCTTCTTCCTACTCCTCCTTCCCTCACATCGTCTTGACATTCTCAGATTTTTTTTTTTTTTTATTGTCACTTCCTCCTCTCTTATTCCAGCCATCCATAATTACCTGTCATGCTTTTATTCTCCGATTCGTTGTTGTAGAAAATCTTCACGCAGTTTTATTTATTTATTTTTTTCCACCGTTTAATTTCAAGTGTTATTCATGGTTATTATTATTATTATTATTATTATTATTATTATTATTATTATCATTATTATTATTATTATTATTATTATTATTATTATTATAGTTATTTAGATTTTATGTTTGTTGACTCCTTACTTTTTTACGTAAGTGTTTATTATTTTCTGTATCTATTTGTTACAGTTTATGTTGTACTGCTGTGAGGATTTTTCCCCCTCAATAAGCACGATATATATTGTTTAATGTAGCTTCTATTGAACACTTCCACAATCCGGGCCAGCCACCAAACCAACCCCAACCCCAACCCCTATTCCCGACCACCACCCTCCACCCCAACCACCCACCCCTTGTCCTCACCGATGCAACGGTTTTATCAACAAAATGACGTAAAAACATATAAGGTAAACTTCCCACATCCCTTTAAACCCGAGACCCAGGAAAATAAAACAATATATTACATTAATATGTTTCCACAATCATTTGCATTAATTAAAACACAATTTGGTTACAATCCCATTTTTTGAGATTTTGAGCTCATTTTGAGGCAAAACATTAGAGTCGCCGATGTTAGCGAATACATTAGCCATACTCACTCACTCTCTTTTTCTCTCCCGCTCTCTATCTATCTATCTATCTATCTATCTATCTATCTATCTATCTATCTATCTCTATCTATCTATCTTTTTATTTATTTATCTATCAATCTATCTATCTATCTATCTTTCTCTTTCTCTCCTCCTACACACACAAATGAAGGAAGGATGATCAACACGTGTTAAAGATAGGCAGCCGGTGATGTTTTCTTGATTCTGACATAATTTCTGCCTTGTATATTATCTTCAACCACCACTACCACCACTACACACAACCACCCAACTACCACTACAGCTCTCTTATTCCTTCCCCCCATCACTTCAGCACCCACACTACTACTACCACCACCACTACCCTAACACTTCTGCTATTATTACAATACCACCATCCAACTCCTGTTCTGTTAATCCTCCTCTTCCCCTCTTCCACCTTCCCCTCTTCCCCTCTTCCACCTTCCCCTCTTCCACCTTCCCCTCCTCCTCCTCCTCCTCCTCCTCCTCCTCCTCCACTCCACTCCACTCCACTTTTTCGCCGCCACCAACCTTGCTACGAACACTACAACCACTACCACCACTACTACCACCACCAAGCCTCATTCGAAGTTCCATAGTCTGCCGACATCTCCACCGGTATCAGGAATGATAAACACAAAGGATAATACAAGTTCCTAGTAAATTTCCTAATTATTAACCTGTCGTTTGACCATTATAGAGTGCATTATTTCCTTTAATCTTTCCGTTCCACAGGAATAGTTCTGAGATTAGCTTGCAACTATGGTCAGTCTTAATCTAAATCGACTTCTCTTCATTGGTCTCATAAAATAAATATAGATTTTTATACGTATACATTTTTCCTCGGGCCGTCCATAGGAACTGGGCGTCCAGGTTCCCAGATAACTTTAGTTTTCTTACATCCGTGTCACAAGACCATCGATAGGCCTGGTCGCCCGGGGCAGGCAGTACTTGAAAACACTTGCAGTAATATGAACTGTACAGCTGCATCGCGAAACTAAGCGGAGCCGAGTAGCCAACAAAAACCCTCATGTACTCATTGCCTCCCGCCCGCCACCCCCAAGTCTCCTTGCGTATAAACCGGGAGTTCGTATGGATGGCCAATCCGCCCGTCTGCCCCGCTAGGGCTGCCGAGGAATTTATTCCCTTATATCCCTTCCCTCCGACTCTCTCTGAAGCCTATCAACGTCATATTTTAATTTGTCAGTGCCCAAGGAGTTTGATTATTACTGATTTTGAGTAATTTTGACGCTGTCTGTCCCAAGTTCCTCCATGTGCCAGTCAGTATCCGTGAACACCGTCTCCGCCATTTACACTGCCCGGCTCTGGCCAACGATCTTCCTGTTGGATCCCGTCCTGCCCCTGGCGCTCGGGAACCTTCTCTTTTCTTTCTTCTTTCACCGTCACTCCGCCACGAGTGAGAACCATAACCCTGTCCTTATCATCATCATCATAAGTGGGGCGCCCCAACACACCTTGGTGCCTTGGGACGCCCCACCTTCCCTCAGACAACTCTTACTCCCAGCACCCTTACCCTCTCCCTGCGGTTTCGCTTCCCCTTTCTCTTTCACGCCCCGGCTCTGCCCTCTGATAATGAAGTGAGGAGATCGGCTCGCACGGACGAGACACCTCGCTATGTTTGTGAGCATAATAGTGACGGCTAGGGTGGCGTTTGTAGCGGTGTGGCCCTCTGACCCGTGCCTCCTCCAGCCCCCGGGTCGCGGCCCCAGCTGCGGGTCACAGGGCGGACGGGGCGGCCTCAGGGGATCTGACGATGTTGCGCCTCCTATGGGCGGGCGCACACCGTTCGCCTTGCTCATATACCTCACGCCGCCGCCACCGCAGCTGGCTCTCCCCTGGGGCCGTGCCCACACCAGTCTTCCACACCGGTACTTTAGATTCCGCACCACGCCCCCACCGACTGCTGGACTGGAAGCTGGCACGCCCGCTAGTTCAACCAGTAATTACAATGGTGTCCAAAACGACCAGATACGAGTTTCTTGTACATTTTAAAAATGGTGTCTAAAAGACATAATAAATGCACACGTCCCAGCCATCTTCTTTGTACTAATGTATGAACTATCAATAAGTAGTGTTCGATAGACTGTTGTTGTCATGTTGTCGTCTTTATAAATTATTAAGGGTCGGGTACTACGTTAGTACTGCTGCAGTGTCAGACTATGTACAACCTGCGGGACGCTCACCCCCGCAGCCCCACCTCGGAGGGAGGACCAACCCCCACCTCATTTTCTATGGCCCTGCTGCACTTCTCCCTCCCTCAGTGTGATTCAGTGTGGCCTTCGTCGCGCGTTACGGTGGCGGTGGCTGCTGAAGGACTCTGAGTTCTGCCAGGTGTGTGCCGCGTGTCAGGGGCCAGGCCGCGCGTGGTCACCCTCTCTGTGCATGTTCTCCCTGCTGAGGCTTCAATGGTTTTGTTCCGTTTCTTGTCCTACTATGTAGTTAACAAATGTTCATGTGTTAGATGTAGTGTGGGGAAATTAAATACATACATAAAAATATTGTCAAACTCTGAACCAAGGCGGTGTTCACTCATGGTAAATTCGTGAAGCTGGTTTGAGGATAACTTGGTTCAAGGGTGAAGCTATGCCGTGTCAGTTTAGGCAAGCTGGGACGACCGGCGTGTCGTGCGCAGCTCCGCCTTTTCTTGCGCGCCTGCGCCGAGGGGTACCTGCAACTTGCGACACCCTTGCATAAAATTATAATTATTGTGATAATTTTGTTGAGAAGGGCGTTCTTAATTATCTGGTTTTGGACCATGATTTGGTAAACACAGTATATATATATATATATATATATATATATATATATATATATATATATATATATATATATATATATATATATATATATATATATAATCCATCAGCATGGAGCGAACATTTAATTGTTTTTTTAACTGCCAACCTTGGGGACTGGTTAATAATAAAATTGGTAACTTATCAATGTTATTATCTATGTGCTCGTCACGCTGTCGTGAGATCCTGGATGGCAAAGGGTTGGTTGAATCACATGTCTAAGAAATTTGATTGTGGATTGTATCACAAGGGATATATTTTTATACTGAAATTGTTTGTTGTAACCTTTCATAATTGAAACATCATGATATTTAACTTGTGTGTATATTTCAAGTCATCACAAAACATAACTGTGACGTCAAAAATGCCGGATCAACCTTATCACATGCAGGCATCCATTATCCTGTGTTTGACCAACCTTTCCATAAATACGATCACTAACAAATCCATTGAAATTGGAAATATGTGACGTAACGCACAAAGGTAATATTGAGTGTTCGTCATTGTGTTGTTGGGTGGTGAATGAGGTGGCAGGAAGCAACAGTAATCAGTGTCCTGCCGCTTCACTCCAAGTAACAACACAAAAACATGTTGGCTCCTAACGTTTAAAGAGTTGTCGTCTGATACCATATTACAAGAACGCTCTTCTTAACCTGGAAATTATCATTATTATTTTTATTATAATGATGTTGATAATGTACTTTTTATGTACTTTGCCAAGCTTCCCTAAACGGCGCTCTCTTTACCTATGTCCGTGGTACTGAATGTGTAGGTACTGCAGTAACAATAAACACTTGTCAAACAGGACAACCACTTTCAATTCCTACTTTCCATTTAAGTATGACCTACAGCTGCATCCAGATATGAACACGTTTATTATTTTGGGTTGGAAAAGGAAGCCATAACGCGGCTTTCTTTATTTATGTTACTACTATATAATTTGTCTCATCCCGTGATGGAATCCACACGTGCTTAGTGGCAAGACACATCCATGCTTCACAGGATATAAAAAACATCAGTAAGTAAAAGGTGGAATGCAGGCAGGAAAGTGTGAATAAGACTACAGGATATACCACAAAGTACAGCTTAAGTAATGGGTGGAATTTCCATGGAATCTTGATATTGAAGATTCCTTATAGAGAGGTTTCGTGAAGCAGGAGGTAGAAACTGTTGTGAGTTTTATCAAAAGAAAATTTATCTCAACTAACTGTGCATATGAAACTGTTGAAAACACAGTAGATCAGTAGATCTATTTGCCTTGTTGCAAATTATTTTGTCAAAGGAATCATTAATATGAAGCCTAGCGTGAGGGTTCAGAGGTATCAATTATATGCTAGTTCAGACTTGACATTGAACACCAAGGAAGTGGGAGGGTGCACACACTTTCAATTGTTTTAAGGATCATTAAGCAAGCTTGCTCACCTGAACACGTGCCACATCTTCAAGCATGGACACCTGTAAGTTTACTATTTTGCTGCACGATAGGTTGTATAGGCGAAGGGAAACGAACTATCTGCTAATGAAGTGATAAGGTTGGTGCACCTGGAGTACATTAGATTTCAGATGTTGGTATCATTGATGTACGAGTAGGTGGTCAGCAGCTCTAGAGACTAGTTGGTTGCCTGACAGTGATGGTGTCTGTACTCAGGCAGCTAACCGTGTTTCTCTTTTTAATTGTTTCAAGAACTGGGAACTACCATCGTAGGATTGTAACCTCTCACCCAGTCGAGTGAAAGGCAAAGGAACAACACAGAAGTAAGTAAATTTCCTCATTAGAAAAAAGATAAACAGAGAAGGTGTGTGAAATTGACCAATGGTCTTCAGGATCACGCGTAGGACTCCTAATCACCAGTCATTAACATTCCTGGGTACTTCTGCATAACTACTGCTCGGACGCTATCGATATAAATAGGATGCTATAGTTCACGCGTGATGATACTATATATAGCATAAAGATGTGTTGAGTACACTATGTATAGTATGTAGGCCTTCACATTTATATATATATATATATATATATATATATATATATATATATATATATATATATATATCGTCCGAGCAGTAGTTATGCAGATTTACCCATTCCTGGAAAAAGCTTCAAGCTCAAATAGACCGATGTATGGGTAATGCTATGGTAAAAGTGCATAATAAGGCCTTCTGCCCTTTCTTTTTTCTCTCCTTCCTTACATACTATACATAGTGTACTCAACACATCTGTGAAGATTATTTAGCTAGCAAAACGTGTTTGAAGTTATGTTAGGTTATGTTATGTTAGGATGGTTAGGTTATGTTAAGTTATGGTTAGGTTAAGGTTTTACTGATATAAGGTCACATCGTGTACTTATAGATAACCTCTATTATACTTCTAGAATTACCAGAGAGAAAACAACGAATTGAGAAAAATAAAGAAAACATGGTATATTACTTTAAGGGCTGGTGACTTAATTTTAATAGCTTACTTCATTGGCTCTGTAATACACCAAGGGGATTCAAAACCAATCCTAAACAGCCTCACGTTGGTACCTTGATGCGGCAAAATGTGCAGGTGGAAATCTCACAGCGGATGAGGCGGCCCTAGGAGTGTAGAGGAAAGTGGCAAAAGTTTGTATTTAACACAATTTTAGTTAACAATGTGGCGGCGGCCACTCTGCTCAAATTAATTGTGAACAACACCGACTCTTTATTTTTATTCAATATTGACATTCGACGGGCGATATTTGCATTTTAACAGTGAGATATTGAGTAATTCCGGTGTCAAAATGAAACGCCTGCTTGTTCACTTACGAAGTTGTAACAAAAAAAACAAAAAAAACAGTAAAAAGCATACATTCACAAATCAACGGAAAGAGAACTTAATACATGTCCCAGACCACAACGAGCTCATACAAACTAGTTTTTTTTAAATACTCCGGAAATATAGACAAAAGTATATATATAAAATATATTATGATACTGTTCTGATTGACCAGCTCTTCATCTACTTGCCTCTATATATTATGTTCTACAGCTCATAAATCACTAAATTGGAGACATGCAGAGGAATTAAGACTAAGAAACGAATGACTCCCTTGATTAAGGTTAGTATGTATACACCATTGATTTGGCTTTTGCGGGGCCTACTTTAACGAGGAAGGAACTGCTATGCGATGTCCCTCTTACTTCCCCTCTTCAAACGCTTTACAGTAGTGGCAGCAGGAACATACTCACCGTCACCCACTTCATGTCACACCTTCAATGCCTTATGAAACCAGAGAGTAAAATTTATGTTCGAGGATTGAAAAACATGAGCCAGGTTCTCGTATTCTGCCTCAACTTAATTCTCATCGCCACGTCATTCTCATTGCGTTTTTTCGTCCATCTAGGTAGATTTTCTTGGATGCAAATTGAGAAATCCTTTGATATTTTTTTGCCATTTTTTTTCATTTCATTGTAATTTCTCTTGTAACACTCGTCGTCTGTGTATTTCTATATGTTAGTGGAAAGGAAAATTTTCATCACTAACCAAAACGAACCGAAACGTGCTAATGAGTATTCAAGAATAAAAATCAGTCTTATGATCAAGAGACCGAATAAGGGAAGAAAATGTATGTTATCTGGTGCAAAAGTTGAAAAAGAAAAATAATAATGATGGTGTTGGTGATGAGTGGTGATGGTGGTGGCGTGGACAACAACGGCAACACACAACAATATCAACCAGCCAGGTAGCTTCTTTTTACCTCTAGGGGGCGAGACGCAGCCAAGCGAGATATAAAGCGAACAACAACAGCCAACTATTCAGCCCACCCACGAGTATTACCAAGCCAAAGTTTTGCCTGCGTCGGGTCCTGGTTCCCTCCCGCCCCGGGCCATCTGTCTTGGGGAGCACACAGAACTTCGTCTTCCACCTCAAGGGGTCCAGCCGTTCTTCTGGGTGAGGGTTTCCACCTGATAGACCCCAGCAATTGTTTCTACCATTGTTTGTTGCATGAGCAGTTTTGTGTGTGTGTCAGTGTGTGTGTGTGTGTGTGTGTGTGTGTGTGTGTGTGTGTGTGTGTGTGTGTGTGTGTGTGTGTGTGTGTCTGTGTCTGTGTGTGTCTGTGTGTGTGTGTGTGTGTGTCTGTGTCTGTGTCTGTGTCTATGTCTATGTCTATGTCTATGTCTGTGTCTGTGTCTGTGTGTGTGTGTGTGTGTGTGTGTGTGTGTGTGTGTGTGTGTGTGTGTGTGTGTGTGTGTGTGTGTGTGTGTGTTTTGCACCCCACTGCAGGAAATACACAACACTTTCCATTAAGATCTCAAGTCAGGGATGTTGTAGCAAGCTGAGAAAGACTAAAAGTTTTTTTCTCGATTAAAAAATAGATGGCCACAAAAAATATTGTATTTGTTGTGCGTGCGTGCAAGAAAAATTACAAAGAACGCAGAATATTTTCGAGGCTGCCAGTGTTAACATCAAAGAGTCT
>JAPQNM010000637.1:35000-55000 GCA_029783475.1 Metacarcinus magister
TTTCTAGCTTGTACCCATTTCCACTTGTCCTATCCTGACTACTAATTTCTAAAATCTGATCAATGTTTCCCTTATTAATTCCTTTTACCCATTTGAAAACCTCAATCATATCCTCTCTTGCCCTTCTTCTCTCTAGGGAGTGGAGATTAAGACGTTTTAACCTATCTTTGTAGGGTAAATTTCTCAGCCTCTGAATCATCTTGGTCATTCTTCTCTGAACTGCCTCCAAGGAGCCTATATCCTTCCTATAATAAGGAGACCAAAATTGAGCTGCATAATCTAGGTAGGTCTAACTAGCGCTAAATACAACCTCAGAATGACCTCAGAACTCCTATTTGTCACACACCTACTAATAAATCCCAGTATCTTGTTGGCCCTATTTCTAGCTATAATACACTGTTCCCTGGGGCGCAAGTCACTACTTATTTGAACTCCCAAGTCCCTCACACTATATGATCTTCTTAAGGTAGTGTCATTTAATGTGTAGTCTACAGGCCTATTACCTTTACCTACGCTCATAATGCTACACTTGTTAACACACACACACACAACCCCCAACACACACAACACCAAACTCCATATATATATACGTGATATGCAACACCACTGGTGCCCTAAGTATTATAATTATTCATCGGAAACACAGAGTACATTGCCTGGCGTCAGCTGAGTGTGAGTGTGTGTGTGTGTGTGTGTGTGTGTGTGTCTAGGGATATGCACCTATCCGGTATACTGATTACGGTATACTGTATTACCGGTATTACAGGCATTAGAAGCCTTTCGGTATACCGGTATTTTAGTCGATTTTTGTCGATTCGTCAGCCCGTCAGCCCACCATAACACACTTTCAACAATACACACTCGCCTTCATCTCTATCCTTGTAGGTCTTCATGTCCTAACACTTTTTTTACTGTACCTAACACACAATAATTAACACTCTTGGATTTAAACAAATAATTACTTTGTTTTTTTTCTCATTTTGTCATTGTTATTTCCGTTTTTCTTTTTTCTATGGCTTATTTAGCGGTCACAAGAAAAAGTTAGTTACCACCTTATTACACCTTCCCTGGGCCTGCCAACCCCTGCCGCCCTTCCCTACAGGTACTATAGGGTCACACTCACCTTTCCTGCCACACCCCTGCCACGTAAAGCTGAACATAACACTTTAAACACCATTACTATTATGGTGTTAAATACGGGTGACTGTCACGGCGGTAAAGAAGGATGTCTCTTGATATGTATTTTTCCTCCTCCTCCTCCTCCTCTTCCATTATTTATAAGAATATTCAATGAAAATAATAACAATAAAGAATAATAGTTAAAAACACAAAAGATTGAATGAAGCAATAATAATTAAATCAAACCAATATAAACTATAGAATAGAATATATACAAATTATTCAAACCGAAAGTAAAGCCTAAATAAACCATAACACAAAGAAAAGCGGGGTAAATTTGCAGTTTCAGACAATATTCCCTATCTCTACACACACCCCCCCAACCCCTCAAGCAAGTTTGGGGGCTGTGGGGAATCGGGTTTTTTTTTGGGGGGCGGCATATAAGAGTGATATATGGACTTTGAAAATCTAGGGAAATTTCCCTAAAAATTCCCTTAATTTAGCAAACACGACAAACCTATTCTAACCGGGGGGGGCGCAGCCACCCCTGGACCCCCCTGCTGGGACACTATTCAAACACAACCAGAAACCTGGTTCAATATCCTAACCTAACCTTCATAACTGCAATAATACTTCATAATAATGACAATAATATAACAAAACATTCACCAAATATGGATTAAAAAATCTAAGGAAATTTCCATAGAAGTCAAAGAAATTTCCTATTATTAATTATTAATTTCCGACAGTGTAATATGGGCTAGAAATGCTCCTAACAGTGTCATCTAGACCCTGAGACAGTTTATAGTTACGTGTGCTGTATTGTCTGAAACTGCAATAATACCAAAAGCGGAAAAAACTACGAAAAAATGGGGGAAAAAAAACTTAATTAGTTGTTTACATCCAAGAGTGTTAATTACAGTGTGTTAGGTACTGTAAAAAAAAAGTGTTAGGACATGGTGACCTACAAAGATAAAGATGAAGGTGAGTGTGGGGTGTTATGAGCGTGTTGTTTTAGCAAGGGGAAGTCCTGCCTGACAAATTTATTATCCTTCTATAGGAAAGTATTTGAAACCATAGATAAGGGGGACGAGTATGATATAGTTTATTTGGACTTCAGTAAAGCCTTTGACAGAGTACCCCATAGGAGACTGTTAAGTAAAGTCAAGGCTCATGGCATAGGTGGGAAGTTACTAGAGTGGATTAGGGGATGGCTTACTAGTAGGGAACAGAGGGTACAGATTAATGGGAAGAAATCAGAATGGGGTAATGTCACTAGTAGGGTACCACAGGGATCAGTACTAGGACCATTGTTATTCATAATCTATATAAATGACTTAGAGACAGGAATAAACAGTGATATCAGTAAATTTGCCGATGACACAAAGATAGGAAGACCGGTAAAGAATTTAGATGATGCTAGGATGCTGCAGGATGACTTAAATAGGCTGTACGAGTGGTCAGAGAAATGGCAGATGCAGTTTAATGTTAACAAGTGTAGCATTATGAGTGTAGGTAAAGGTAATAGGTCTGTAGACTACACATTAAATGACAATACCTTAGGAAAGTCATATAGTGTGAGGGACTTAGGAGTTCAAATAAGCAGTGACTTGCGCCCCAGGGAACAGTGTATTATAGCTAGAAATAGAGCCAACAAGATAATGGGATTTATTAGTAGGTGTGTGACAAATAGGAGTTCTGAGGTCATTCTGAGGTTGTATTTAGCGCTAGTAAGACCCCACTTAGATTATGCAGCTCAGTTTTGGTCCCCTTATTATAGGAAAGATATAGGCTCCTTGGAGGCAGTCCAGAGAAGAATGACCAAGATGATTCAGGGGCTGAAAAATTTACCCTACAAAGATAGGTTAAAACGTCTTAATCTCCACTCCCTAGAGAGAAGGAGGGCAAGAGGGGATTTGATTGAGGTTTTCAAATGGGTAAAAGGAATTAATAAGGGTAACATTGATCAGGTTTTAAAATTTAGTAGTCAGGATAGGACACGTGGAAATGGGTACAAGCTAGAAAAACTTAGATTCAGGACAGAAATAGGTAGATATTGGTTCACTAACAGAGTGGTGAACGATTGGAATAGGCTGGGTAGACACGTAGTAAGTGCTGAGTCAATAGATAGCTTTAAAAGACGGTTGGATCAGAGTATGGATAGGGATGACAGGTGGGATGGCTAAATATTGGATTATTTCAAGGGTGGGGGGCAAGGAGCTGCCTCGTGTAGGTCATTAACTGGCCTCTTGCAGTCTCCTCATTTCTTATGTTCTTATGTGTTTTGGTCTTCTTCTTCTTCTTCTTGTGACCTCTATCGCTTTTTATCGCTTCGTAGGTCCTCCTTCCCTTCAGTGTTCTGCTCCTGGTCCCTCTGCAGCCTGCAGGAGAGATCAAAGAGCACAGCACATGGAACTACAATAAATTATATTTTATGCCCGTTTTCCCCACGCCTGCGTCAGGAAATCTTTAGTCACTCTTATGATATTCTCTCTCTCCCTCTCCCTCTCTCCCCTATACAGGCCCAGTACTGTGAGGATTCCTCCGTCCTCCTCCTCCAGTCTTTTACACCACTCCTCTCTTCCTAACTCTGCCGTTATAGCTCCTATCAGCCTGCCTCTTTCCTCTTCGTACCTGTCACACTCTACTAAGAAGTTTCCTATGGTCTCCCTGACTCCTCTGCAGCTACTGCAGTCCTGGTCTCCCCCATCCCTGTTCCTTGCATTTACCTCAAGTGTGCCTGTCCTAGCCTTTACTAGTAGCCTGCTGCCCCAATCTCCTACATGCCAATTGAGTGCCTCAGGCCTCTCCTTCCACCTATACCATTTCAGTGTGGACTTAGCTTCCATCCCTGCCTGCCATCTAGCTAACCCACCCTCTTCTATCCTTTTCTTTACCTCTCTGGGCTTCATCCTGTGCCAGTCCTCTTCTAAATTCTCCCTACTTTTCCATCTATTTGTTTCTTTCTTCCATGATGACCTGCCACCATTTTCCCTCAGTACCTGTTTTGCCCATCTATCCTCATCAAGTCCTTCCATCTTCTTTACAAAGTTTAATTTCCCTTTAACTAATCTCTCCCTGAAGGTACTCCAGCCCATCTCTCCTCTAATGGCTTCTACCGCTGTACTACGTGGAGCGCCCAACCCCCACCTTCCTATTCTATTCTGACTACTCTCCAGCTTTGCTATGTCCCCCTCCCGGTAATAGGTAATCTCAGACCCATATAGACAGTACGGCACTGCCATCCCCTTCCATAGACTCCTTCCAACTTCATACTTATTAATTGATCTACTACCTGCATTAATTATCATTCCTGTCATCTTCCTGGCCTTCCCCTCATTAATCTTCATCTGTTTCTCTCCTCCTATTCCTTCTTTACTCACTTCCAACAATAGGTAAGTGTACTTATCAACCACCTCAAGTATGTTGTTTCCTAATACCCACTGTCCCTCCTCCTGGCTATTAAACTCCATCACCTTGCATTTCCTATCACTGTACCTAACATTCCACTCTCGCCCATACACACTGGCTACCTGCAACAGCTCTTCCATGTCCTCCTTGCTCTCTGCCATTAATACTATGTCATAAGCATAGGCTAGGCAACCTAATCTCCTATCCCCCACTCTGACTCCCTTCCCTGTCATCCTAATCCTCACTATCAATTCCTCTGACTGACAACTGCCGGTGCTGCGCCAAGATGACACTTTCAGAAGTAAACATCACCCCCCTCCCGTTACCTTATTCCACGAACAGATGCTTAATCTTCAGTGCCTACCACTCTGTCTATGATAATTCCCATGCCAATGACCTTCACGTCACTTCCATGGGTCTTTAACGCAAATACTCCTCCCACCGGCCATGTATTCTTATGTATTGGGTGCGGAAAACGTTCCGAGCGCTAGATGTTGCTTTCACCCGCCTCCGTCTGTCACACAACACACACAGCTCACTTACACCGCCTGTGTCTGTCCCCTCACCCTTACTGCCCCTAGTGCCAAACAGTCCATGAGACAATTGAATATTTCCTGTTACACTGTCCGCGCTTCCACTCCCACCGTGTAGTGCTACGCAGCCAACTCCAAGTCCTAAACGTCACCACACTCGACCTGCCCACCCTGCTTGCGGCGGCAGACATTGATCCCTCTCCAAGATCCGCCGTCGTCCGCCTCACCTGGGCCTTCCTTAATAAGACAGGCCAGCTTTACCGCCTGATAATCTCACAGGACTCCACCAGGGCACATAGGATGCCAAGGACCGTCATTGCCCTAAACAACAACTATTACTTCAACTGATTGTGGTTAGAATTGAGAGGTAAGGGAACTTTTAAGGTTTAATCTGCTTAACTACTGCTCGGATGATATCGATATAAATATGAAGTCCTAAATACTGTGCATATTGTACCCAACACATCTGTTGTGAAGGTTTCAGGCGGTGCTCGTCATTATTTACTTGGCAAAGCGTCATTGAAGTTAAGTTAGGTTAGGTTGGGGGTGTAGTGGAGGCGTAGTTCCGCAGGGACTTAAATTCCATCTACATGTAAGAGAAACTGCAACGAAGGCAAGTGGTGTGGGGTTTGGCATTCTTAAGGGTACGGTGTGTTTACTTGGAGTTTACTTGGAATAGTTTAGAGGCCATGCCTCACAGCCATGGTGATCCACCGCTGCACCCAAATCTGGTGTCCCTTTTCTTCTGGTCCACTTGATCTGGTATTGAGTTGGAGTTCCGGCATGTTGCAGTATAACCCAATACTGGAGGCTCGTCTGGTATTGCTTGAAGGAATTTGTCCAAGCCAGACTTAAACTGCTCAACCGGGCAGTCAGTGGTTTCTCTCACTTGTTTTGGGAGAGTATTGAAGACCTTTGGACCCTCATGGATTAGGCTGGATGTCATCAGGGTCTTGATCCTTTGTGGTGCTGTTGTTGGAAGGCTTTTCCTCACCAACTTCCTCCCTGTCCTCTCACTGGTATATGAGTGTAGTGTTTGGGGTGCGGGATTGGGTACCTGTTCCTCTAGGATCTTCCACAAGTATATGATGCGGTACCTGTCTCTTCTACGCTGTTGGGAGTACAACCTCAACTCCCTGAGTCTGTCCCAGTAGCTGAGGTCCCTCATTCCTTCTATCTGTCTTGTGAAGGACCGTTGTACTCCTTCCAACTGTTGGATGTCGCGTCTCATGTGGGGTGACCACAGCTGGTTGCAGTAGTCCAGCAGAGGTTGTATTAATGTCTTCCACAGGGTCAGCATTGTGTGTTTCTCTCTGGTGGTGAATGTTCTGAGGACCCAGCTTGCCATGCCCTTGGTTTTCCTCACTATCTCAGCAATGTGGTAGCTGAAGGAGCAGTCATCACTGAGGTTTACTCCCAGGCATTTAACATGTGGCTGAGATAAGATTTCCTGGCCCCCTTCTGTATGTAAATTTGTAGTTTCCTTGATGTTCTGGTTTGGTCCATGCCTCAACATTTCAAATTTGTTTTCATTAAAGGTCATGTTACTTGTTGCTGCCCATTCATATATATAGTCGAGGGCTTGTTGAAGGTGTGATACATCTTCCGCAGTGGTAACAGGGAGACTCACAGTGGTGTCATCAGCAAACGAAGAGAGGAATGAACTCCCCACCCTACCGCCAATGTCTCCCATGTGGATCAGGAAGAGAAGAGGGCCCAACACTGATCCCTGTGGTACTCCACTGATTACCTTAGATGCCTCTGATCTGTGTCCGGCCACTGTGACAGTTTGGAGTCGTCCCGTGAGGAAGGCATGAATCCACACTCCCAGTTTTCCTGTAATGCCGAGGCTTTTGATTTTGTGGAGTAAGATGCCGTGATCCACCTTGTCAAAAGCTTTGGCAAAGTCAAGGAACACGACATCCACATTTTTTCCCTCGGCCAGGTTCTGTAGTATCCAATCATAATGTGCCAAGAGTTTTGATAGGCAAGACCTTCCCTTTCTGAAGCCATGTTGATTTTCATTTAGTAGTTGGTGATCTTCCATATATTTAATAATATTGTTCCTGGCACATTTTTCGAAGATTTTGACAAGGTGAGATGTAAGGGCTACTGGTCTATAGTTTTTTGGATCGCTCCTGTCACCTGTGTCGCTCCCCTGAATTTATGAGAGCTGTATTTATTACCCATATATGACCAATCTTGGACTACTAGTCTGTGGTGTGGAACACAGGCTATCTTGGTGATCTTAGACTGTTGGAGGGAGTACAGCGGAAATGGACAAAGATGATATCTGGTTTCAGAGACTTTAGTTACTCTGAGCGTCTCTCTACACTTAAGTTGTACTCAATTATAGGCCGTTTGCTTAGAGCTAATCTTATCATGGTCTATAAGATTTTGCATGGCTTGTGCCCTGATCTGGATCACTTGTTTGTCAGGAACATTAATGTTGGATCAAGAGGTCACTCCTACAAACTGGCTATTCCTCGCTGGGACACAGAAGTCAGGGCTCGTTTCTTTTCAATTAGGGTGTTGCCTATTTGGAATGAGCTGCCTCAACATGTTGTCACTGCAGTTTCCGTCGTTGCATTCAAACGCCAACTCGATTTATCTCTGGGTAATGTTCTATATGAGTTTGTGTGAATTGTTTCTTGGAGTCTGGATGAAACCACACTAGCCAACCGTTACACCATCCAACTAGATGTCTTCAAATGTAGTCCTGGTTGGAGGTTTCATCTGCTTCTAGATGGGGCTCTGGCCTCATCTAGGTAAGAAATCAGGGTAACTTTAGTGTAGGCTGGGGTTGGGTAGATATTCGTAAGACGACCCATTCTGTATTTTGGACAAAGCAATTTCTTTCTGATAGATTTTGATGTGTATTGAGTTAATCTGATGTTTGTTTGTTATGCCATACATTTTTTTTTCCCCCCCCAAGGTAAAAATTGCCACAAAAAAGTCAGATTAATTCAAAACCTTAAAAATCAATAAGAGAAAATTTGCTTGAAGTAAGCCTAAGCAAACCTAACTAAACCTAACCTAACCTAACCTAACTACATCTAACCTAATCAACCCAACCTAAGCTATTACAAGCAGATTAGAGCTTCAAAAATTGAGCCTAGCCTTATGCAGAATTTGGGTGGGGGTAGAGTTCACCAGCACTCTTTAAGGAAGTGATGAATTCTGTTAGTCTTAGGATACGCTCTGCCAAATAAGTATCTAGCCAGGTACTTAGAGTACATTGGCACCTTATTACCAGAGCGCAACACCCATGCCTTGGCGTCATGCCAACAGCGTTTAATGTTCTGTGTGTGGATGCTGGTCTCGCTCACAAAACCCTTGCTGTGATTGACTATTGCATGTTCATACCCTAACTCCCCAATTTTGAGTATGCACGCCACTTGTCAGAGTATATAGTGGTTCCTGGCAGAACATGGCATCGTATGATACACGTGAGTTTCTCCTTTTTACCGGGGAAAAGTAACTGTTTCTTTGTCTGTCGGCCCTCCGTCTGGAAGTAATGCAATCCAACCATCCATCTCATCCTTGTGTTATATCTATCACTCTTAAGTATATATATATATATATATATATATATATATATATATATATATATATATATATATATATATATATATATATATATATATATAATAATAATAATAATAATAATAATAATAATAATAATAATAATAATAATAATAATAATAATAAATAAATAAAAATTAAAATCCAGTATGTAATATTTTGATGCCACAGAAACATAACAATTGTCTTGTGTTTGCAGGATGATGCTGAGCACCTCTTGGCATGTATTGTATAGCAGTTGAACTTCTACAACAGTGTGGTGTTCAGAATTTGGATCTACAGACAGGTTTGTTCGTATCACAAAGTTTGTAAATTAAACGTGGATATAATGGGAGCATTTGTATTTTCTGATGCCTGTTGCTTTGGAACTCATCAATGGTGGTCATAGCAGAAGAGTCTTCACTTGTTCTTTTATGTACGTATCCTTGCAAACTCCAGTCCTCATGCCTTTCTTTCTCAGCTATTCTTACTGTCTGTCCTTCCAGTATATATTACAGTCCCATCCTCTCAAATTGAAATATTGCATTGTACCAACATACTAGATATCGGTATTCCTGAATATCCCCACAATGCTAAAACATCCAAAATCCAAAATCCTTCCATCCCTTATCATCATAGACAAGGGATACCCAAATGTTACTGTTCATAAAAATTATCCACCAAAGTTTCATTCCTTTAAAATAACCTCTGTTAAGTGTAATTACTTAGTAACTTTGTTATAGTGCTATCACTAAGAATAAATGTTGTAAAATACATGTATTCCAGACTTATAGGAGTAAAGTCTACTCCTTATTAACCTTATTTTTAATTTAAACTTGGTTAGATTTCCATAGATCTTATAGTAACAAAAATATATCAAATTTTCATAGGGCATATTGTAATAAAAGAAAATGAATGAAATGAAAAATCCAAATGTCCACTTATGCAAAGCCACTCATTTTTCCTAAAGTCTTTTGCTGAAGTCATTAGGATATGTATATACTACATAGCTGAAGCCTTTGTCCGTTATGTATTGATTAAACTGCTCTCTTACCCTAATCTGATTTTCCTTTGCTACTGTCTTGTGTTTAGAAGTCAAGGTAAAAGTTTCCACACACCCATAGCATGAGAGGTCAGCGATGCATCCATTGACTATCCTGGAGTGAGGTGATAAAGTAATGTGCATGACGTGTGAATATAAACTAATACAGTAGAACCTCGCAATGCGAGTTTAATTCGTTCCAAGACAGAGCTCATTTTGTGATTTACTCGTTTTGTAAATCAATTTCTCATATTGAAATTCATTGAAATATAATTAATCTGTCCCAACCTCAAAACAACACCCAAAAATCCTTTTTTATGGGTTTTTTAAATTAAAGAAATGCAGATCCTGTGCCACTAATGGACAGGTGGCCGTCCATCCTAGCCTCCATGAAGCCTATCAGCGCCACAGGTAAAAAAAAGTAATAAAAAGGTTGTCAAAGTGCTTCGGTTCAATTGGTGTGGTAAGTCCACTACACTCATTGTGGTGGTGGCTGTCTTACCTCTACCGACTGCTGCCCCCAAGTGATCCCACGCATGCGCACCTACCATGTCTCACTTTATCCTGGCGTCTCACTTTAAACTGCTACACCGGCTTGTATAATATATATCACGGTCGCTCGTACTGCAAATTTTTACTCATCGTACGATACAAAAATACACTTCAATGGCAGCTCATAAAGCAAGTTGCTCGCACAAAGGTGCACTCGTACTACGAGATTCTACTGTACTATTAGATTTTCCATGAGTTTTTTCTTTGTTTTCTATATTGTTGCTGATTCCATAAATTTTAACATGAAGGTGGTGATTTTATTAATATTTGTTGATATGATGATATGAAAAACTAACTTCAATTCTTAATCAAGTCCTTTGTGACTCTAAATTTGTATTATTGGCAGACAGAACAAGGGAAGCAACCATTGTCCATAAGCCATATGAGACACTCATCTGAACTGCTATTTGCAACAGTGTCTGTATTTATATAGTTGTGTTATACATGAAATGAGCTATGCTCTTAGGGCCATACCTAAAATCCATGAATAGTTGTAGCCAAAACTATCTTGTCGAGGCCATTCCAGGGGTCAATACATTTATAGGGAAAGTTATGTTTCTCAATATCCCTCAAGCATCTAATCACTCATAGTTTCTTGCTGTGACCGCTTGTCACTCCTGTGCTCCATTCAAACTTTGTGTAATTATCCCATGGTCTTGAGGATCACGTGCTGGACTCATGACTACCAGCCATTATCCTCTTGGAGGAGAGCTAGAGCTCATATTGTCCAATGAATAGATAAGGATGTGACCTTTCACACATCAAACACCCCATGCTCATGCTGAAGTAAAAACTTTTCATCTTGTATGAGAAGCAAAAATCAGTCTGCTGAGTGACAGGCTGAGACACTTTCACTGACCCTCAAGCGGTTCATGTCTGTCTGTGTATGTGTGAGTGTGTCTTTATCTAGTGGACTGAGCTACATTCATGCGGTCCTGTCTCCGTATCTATATCTGTCTAATCTTTCCTTTAGTTGTTGTCCACCCTTTGCCATTATCACCTCTTCTTTCAGTCCATTCCAAGTATCTATTTCTCTGGAGAAAGTTGTAATTTTTTCTTGTTCAGGCAAATTCCTTTTCAGATTTTTTTCTTGTGTTTCCTAAAATGTAAAGCCTCTCCTTTTTTTTTCTCAATATCAGATCTTTTCTATCTGTTTCCTCCAGGTTGTTCATCAATTTACATATTGTAATCAAGTCTCCTCTTTCCTTATTCTCTTCAAGTATTGTCAGTTGCATTTCTTTTAATCTTTCCTTGTATGTTAGATCTTTCAAATTTGGCATCATCTTTTTTTGCTTTTATCTGAATTTTTTATGGATTCTTATCTTTCTTAGTAATTTTGCATCATTTGCAAACAGACTTATGAAATTGCTTATTCATTGTGTATTGTCATTTACATTTATTAAAAACATTATCAGTCAAAAATCATCCCTGTGCTACTCCACTTTTCACTTCTTTCCATTCTGATTTTTCATTCTTTACTCTGTATCACATTTCTCATCTTCTCTGGAAGTCATGCATCCAATTTTTTTCCACTTCAGCTGATAGGTAAACTATCAGTCTTAGAAGACTGATTCTAAGGTATTTTAAAACATGCAGTGAAGTGGTGGTTTGGATTAACTTCATCACTGGTTGCTTCAGGTAAGTTTTAATTAACCAGGAATAAATCTTGAGGGTTCAATCAGTTGTGATCAAGCATGTTTATGAATATGTGTCTGGATTAAAAATATTTTATGTAAATAACTTTTATTTTTATATTAGGTTTAAGATTTTAATCGCAGTTATTTTGAACAGGTTTTTAGTGTGCATGACGTACCCTGTGAGAGTATCATGCTGGTGCTGGGTGTAGGGGCAGGTGTGATAGTGCTGGCAGTGGTGTGGGTGATAGCTGGTGTGGTTCTCCTTGCCTGTTCACATAAGAGTTCAGTAGCTGCAGTTGGAATTGGCCTCGTGGCTGCAGTACTATCCCTTGCCGTGCTGCTTCTACCCCAACACTCAGCCCCCCACCAACCAGTTGTGGAAAATGTGGTATGACCAATTTATGAACATTCCTGATAATTTTGTAAAACCGCAAATTCTATAAAGAATATCACTTACATAGAAAAATTGTATTGTGTTACATGAGTGTAACTGTTTTGATTACAGTGGGCAACAACATTTTGGCAATTTTTAGTTTTATCTGAATTTTTTAACTGTTTTTATATGTATTTGAATCTGCTGATTTCAAAAATTATCTTATTTTTCTTCTAGCATCAATAGTTTTATGATGAATAAAGAATACAATTTTTTTATATGATTTCAAAAATCAAGAGATGTAATGTTTATATACGCTACATTTCCTTAACCCGTAGAGTGCGCAATAGGTGTTTCCCAGTCCATCTGTGGGTGCGCAATTATGACTATATTATGAAGTTCCTACAGCCTGAGCTGTGGCTCACACTCTACGGGTTGATAAAATTAATTAAATAAAAACAAAATTTTATCTTGCAATGAAAGCATAAAACATTAGAGAACAACAAATTTCTTTACTACACTTGCTACTGATGACATTGAGCAATACTTAACGCTAAAAGTGAACACTTGAACGAGATGTTCTTTTGTTCACCCTAGGGTCATCTGGTATCAAACCCCACACGTAGTCGCCTCCAGTTTTTACTGATGGCTCTAAATCCCAATATGGCTCTGGTTATGCTGTCCTTTTCCCTTCCCAACATTTCCAGTTCCAGTTACCTTGCTTGTTCAGTATCCTTGCGACTAAGCCATACACTAATCTTTATCCTATCCATCTTCATTCTTTGTCATTGTCACAGATTTTCAAAATTCGTTCTCCCTTTTATGCTCCTTTTAGGCTATTCACCCTTTAGTTCGTGAAATCCAAGTGTGGCTGTTTCTCCTTGATGCCCGTAATAAGTCTGTTTATGTTGGGTTCCAAGCCGGTAATAAACATGTTTACACACCGGCCCATTCTGCTTCTATATTAGGATTCCATCGTTTCACAAAAGTAACAGACTGTGATTATTTCCCTCCTTTTTGCTCCTCTCTACTTAGCCTATGGCAATCCTTCTGGTGTTACCTCAAATAATAGGCTTCCTTGGTCAGACCCATGTCACAAGAATAGACAGTAGGAGACTGCACATACAGAATTACATATAGGCCACACCAACCTCACTCAGTCTAATTTTATGACTCATTCCACACCGATCATTTGTATGACTTGTATTACCTCCCTCTCTCTATAACATATTCTTCTTTTTTGCCCTTTTTACACTGCTGCTCAAGCTGCAGCTTTTTCTCACTTAACTCATGCATCCCAATCTCCGTGTCTTAATGATATTCTTATAGAATCACCACATTTCTCCTTATATAATATAATTTCCATCCTGCTATAAACCCACATCCTCCATTTGATCTAACCATTTCGCTATAACTAATCGTTCTTTCCTTCCTCATACTTTGCCATGCTATTATTTCTTTGCTCTGCTGTTTGTCTTTTAGCTTACCAAAGTGTCATATGACCTCTGATGTCCGGTGCTTACTTTATTCACATTAACATACTCTGATCAAGTTTTTGTGTTTTGTATTTTTGTATTTTTAAATGCATCAAAACCTATCAAAAAAAGATACTTTTGAAAGTCTTTGAAAGCAGTGGGAACCCACCAACAAAAAATTACCCAAAACATTAATTCTTTTGCATTTGGCATTTTTTTCACTTCCTACTTGTAGAATGTGAGAGCATTAGTTGGCTATATAGGAAGGTAGATATAGATAGATAGGTAACTTGATAGATTGATAAATTTTCTTTTTTGTTTGTTTCTTTTCTTTTGTATTTTTTCATTATTGTTTTTTCTATATTTTCTTTTTAAAAAATGTTAATTGATCTTGGTTTCTTTTCAACTTAAATTTCTTTATTTCATAATTTTTTTAACTTGAAGAATAGAAGATTAATAAAGAATGTTGTGTGTCAGTAAATAATATATAATTTCAGTTACCTGAAACTAATCTATAAATTGAACATTTAACTTATTAATAACATGGTGGCTTGCACTTCTGTCAGAACTCCTAATACAAAATGATGATTTCTGCAATAATTTGATACTTGGAATTAGTGTAGTTAATTGTATGTTGAATATTTGATAAATTTATAACTAATACTTCACTTGTAAATTGCTATATGACACGCAATTTTTCTTCTTTTTATTTTAGGCTACAGACAAGCTCTTCATTCCTCGAGTTGTGATTTTGTTGGTGTTGACATTGTCTGTGCTGGGAGGACTCGGAGTTGTGGTTGTGCACTGGACTGATCCCATTCTAGCCAGGCCTCTGAAGAAAATTAAACTATAGATTATCCATACAAGTTATGATAAGACACTTAATCATCTTGATAAAGATTGATCGAGTTCATCCACTGACTGTGACCCAGATTGGAAAATATACCTACGAACATGCTTTACAATCCAGCAGTTCGATCTGTGCTACAGCAGGTGGTGGCTGGACCTGTTATGGGGCGGCATATACAACACTTGGCTTGCACAGCTATCAGGAGTCTCCACAGTAGTGAGCAGGTCATGGAAATCTTTATGGTAAATAGTGAAGATGATTTTAAGAACAAAGTCATGCGAAGTGATCTCCCAGTTATAGTAAACTTCCATGCTGAGTGGTGTGAGCCATGCCATTCCCTTAAGCCTCTGTTGGAGAAGATTGCCCACGAAAATGAAGGTCACCTCCACTTAGCTGAGGTATGGTAAGAATGTTAACTTGTGTAGATAACATAATTTTCGTAATTGCTGTCATTATACCATGACAGTTCTTTGATCTTTAACCTTCTTTCCAATTCTATTTCTTTTATTTATGTCAATGTTAGTGTAATACCATGAAGTAGTATCTACTTTGTCTCTGTATTTACTGTACTTCCTTTCATCATGTGCTCCATAGATACTACAGTACTACTTCTTTCATTGTAAAACCTTTTCTCTTATCTCTTCCTCCATATTTCCAATATTTGCATGTAATTGAACCAATGTATTTTTTATGACTAAAGAATGCATTTTTTCCCTCAAAAATACCATGGAGAATGCTCCCGTGTCTTCCAATTTGAGAGGGGATAACAATTCATATTGGCTTCTTATAATGTTGCTTCAGTACTTATTTGTTACAGTAATTTCAATACAATAAGACATTCAATTTAATTGATTTTGTCAATATGATATGAGAAGAATTATGTAGTTGAGTATGTATTTATACGTCATTATTGTTTATCAAAGTTGAAGTTGGTGCCATATCATCCTCAAGCTGTGTTGTTTTACGATATTACTAGTGGTGGCTTATCTAATCAGCCACAGCAGTATCATACATCCTCTGTTATGCTCAAAGTATTAACTTCCCAATTTATTTGTATTGGAAATAATATATTCAGATAATGATATACAGTAAACCCTCAATATAATATACCACTTGAGGAAAGGTATGAGTTGTTATAGCCAAAGGTTTGTTATACCTAAGACCAAGTGCAAGGGTAAAATGTTTGTAGTGCAAACAAAGCATTGCACAGTGGCAGTATCATAACCAATGAAGCTTAACCAAGGTGCAAGACTGTGAGATTGCCACAAGCGTAGCTCCACAGAAAACCTGATGATGGTTGTGTTTCCAACAGGTGGCCGTGGATGAGCACCTCGACTTGCTACATGCCTTTGAGGTGACAGCAGTACCAGCAGTGTTGGGTATCCACCGTGGAATGATAGTGGAGAAGTTTGTTGGTTTGGTGTCCCATAAACAGATAAAAGGTTTTGTTGATAAATTACTTAAAAAGTAGCATTGTATATTAGATATTTAATGAATTGGTATTACTGATGCAGATTGCAGATTCATTGTTAATACTCAAGAACTTTGTATGTAGTATAAAGAGATAGTAGTGTAATGTAAGTGATGCATTGTAAAGTTTATGTAAAAATTTCCTCCATTGTAGAATAATGGCTTCCATAGTTATGATTTAAAATCAAGTATGTAAAGGAACAACCAACACCAAGGAACTAGAGGCCTTATGGAGAAATTATAATTTTATTTACATCATTGTTATATACTTTACCTTTTATTACTTTCATTGCCTGATCCAAAGAGAGTACTGTGTAGTTAAAGGGAAATCACTTGTTAGGAAAAAGTGATGTCTACAGTAAATGGTGCCTGCTAAAGATATATGTGATTCCATTGAGTACCTCTTCTTTATCTATCTATCTATATACCTGGCTTATATTCCCTTTAAAGAGGGGGTAGTAAGATAAGGTGTTAACAGGGTTTGGGGGAAATTTAATCAAACCTCTCCCACAACACCTTTTCTCATAGTAGGAAGAAACATTTAAAGGAGTGTCTGCCCAGTCCTCTTACTTCATCCTTATTAGTTGCCTTTTATGACATGCACGGAATATGGCAGCAGTGCTCTTCCTGCCTGGTTGCTGATGTGTGACCACGTTAGGTCTTTTTATAATAAATACTGAATATGAGGTACTATTAGCCTACTTTTACAAATGTGTCAGCTTAGATATCCCATGCATTCATTTCCTCATCTAGATGCCTTTGTTGATTCATGAGTAAAAGGAATCATGTTGATATCACACCTGGGATAAGATCTATCCTGTACAAGTATTATGAATTATTAAAGTCTTTCCTTCCTTCAAGAGAGAGAGAGAGAGAGCTGCATGACTACCTGCAGGAGCGGCACATCCGGGTAGTACACTTAGTTGAAGAGTGTGAAAGTGTAAGGTGCATGTAGTGTTGTGTAAGTAGTAGTAGAAGTTGTCTTTAGAGGGCAGGCTGCAGCTGCTCTCTTGTGTAAGTGAGACACTAAGGAAACCTTAGTTCTCGGAAGCTCTTCGTGCATATAACTTTGCAGTCCCGTCGAGGATAGGCTTATGGCAGAATGTGGTTGATCTATGGCCACTCGATGATCTTTATCAAAGAAAAGTGGACACCCCATGCCGGGATTTGAGCTCAGGACCCTGAGCTCGTCTGCCCAACTGCTAGTAACTAGGCCAACGCCTATATATATATATATATATATATATATATATATATATATATATATATATATATATATATATATATATATATATATATATATATATATATAGATAGATAGATAGATAGATAATGTAAATATATATATAGATAGATAGATGGATATGTAAATATATATATATATATATAGATAGATGGATATGTAAATATATATATATATATATATATATATATATATATATATATATATATATATAATATATATATATATATATATATATATATATATATATATTTTATATATATATATATATATATATATATATATATATATATATATATTTACATATCCATCTAATATATATATATATATATATATATATATATATATATATATATATATATATATATATATATATATATATATATATATATATTGTTAGGTACTTTAAATGATGAAAAAGAAATAACAAGTAGTATTTACTTTAGCCTAATAACATAAACAAATAATACACTTATAAATAAAACTAAATTAATGACATACAGCCACACGGAAACATATGCATAAGAAAATAATATAAAATACTTTGACAAAATATTACATTAAAAATAATACTTTGGCCAACAGAGGGGGAAACGAACAAAGGGGGATACTTAAGGCAATGGATGACTCCCCAGCAATCTCTCAACCTTGGTGATTACCACGATGGCGTTAGCATGCACACCAGGGAATTGATGACAGGGTAGACCTCTGGATTAGAGCTCCGAGCTCCTACGTCTTCACCTCACTCCCGTACCGCCTCTCTGGATCTTGCAGGTATCGGATTGACCGTAGCGAAAAAGATTTGCAGCCCTGATTACTTGTCAGAGGGAGGTTGTTTGGAGAGAAACGAGTTTGGGTTTTTGTGGTGGTTGTCCACAATGTAATTGTAGATTAGGGTGGTGAAGGAGGAAACGATCGTAACAATATATATATATATATATATATATATATATATATATATATATATATATATATATATATATATATATATATATATATATATATATATCGATAGATAGATACTAATAATCATAAAAAGAAATATTAACTTCAATGCTAATACTTGTAGAAACATATTTCTTTCTTTTGGCATCCAGGTGGTCAGACATATTTTGTTTATTCATTTATCTTTATAGTGACAAAAACTAAATTATGATTTTTTTCATGCCTGAAGGCTTCTACCCAAAGACAATATGTCGGAAACGATAAGGGAAAGGAGGATAAAGATAACTCTTGTAAAAGAAGAAAGGATCAGGATCAGCCACCGGACGTGGGTTGGGCATCGGATACACCACCTCCATAAGAGCAATCATTTCCACCACCACAATCATGACCAGCAACACCTGCAAGACAAATACGGAGATTAGTGACAAGTAAAGCACATACACACACTTCTGACCTCACTCAGCTAAGACTTGTGTCCTGGCGCTCCCGCGGCCAAGGTCAGCTTGTTGACCTCCTCCCATCTCCATAGGCTTAAGCTCCAGCACCATTAAACTTCTAATGAACAGTGAATGACGCTCATCTCGCCACTATATGTCAAACCTTCTCCCTCTTCAACCCGCTCTCCTCCCTGACTATCTTCCTTCCCCCTCCCCATCCCCTATTGTCCAAGAGGCTGATATAGTCATTAAAATACGTAAATTTAAACTAAACATCCACCACTCCAACTGACTTGCCCATCAAAATCTATAAAGAATTTACCCCTGGACTAGCTACTCCTCTCTGCTCCATTATTAATGCCTCGCTCTAACAAAAGTCATGCCCCAGCGACTGGAAGACTTCTCATGTAACCCCAATACCTAAAATAACATTAACCATTGGTGAGGGTGTTTCGACCTGTTAGAAAAGGTGAGCACATGAAAAACTAGGCATTTGATAATAGGATCCTATATCTATTAAGAATCAGTAAAGTAGACATTTCGTGATTCCCTCCCAGAAATTTCAATGTATTTAGCTTTCATTCAGGTGGACTGAAGGTGATGACAGAACTGGATGTGGTCATCTCCACAACATCTACCCACTCCACATACAAACCATCTCCACGAAATTAAGTACTATTTTATTTTAATGTATTGCTCTCTTACCCCTCCCCAAACTTAGTATTAGTTTGTGTCAACTCTCTACTCCCACTCAATCCTCATTCACCCGCCTACTCCAACCCCCCTTTCTTCCTTTCCCTTCCGCAGTCATTCCCTAGCATTCCTTCTTTGCTTACTCTGGTACCTCCCCCCCCCCACACCCATTGTCCTATGGTACTCTCTTGCTCGCCCTTATTCCTCTCCCTAGGGAAGCATTGTCAATTTGCTCCCATCTGTGCTTCACGCAATGACCATATTGTCTATTTATTTTTCTGCATATATTTTCTGTTTATTTATATATTTGCTTAGTGTATTGTTTTCTATGTCTTATGTCTCTTTGTTCGGCAAACATTTATACAATGGCTTCATCATCTCCATTACGTGACACTCCTCAAACATCAAATTCTGCTTCTCTCCCTCCTTCTACACCTCTCACTCAAACCACACTCATAAATTACCATAATGCCCTTCCTCTTTTCACGAGCTCAAAGAATGAGTCTGTACATTCATTTATTTAACGAATTCAAGAAGAATGCACGAGGAGACAAGCTCTCAGTAATCCTGAATAACTAGCCATTCTCATGTCACGTGTTAGTTTTTTTCTGAAAACAGTGATGCAGAACGTCTGGTTCCTACGAACAAATTTCAAA
>JAPQNM010000637.1:60000-77500 GCA_029783475.1 Metacarcinus magister
AGTGGAGGAGTGCTATGTGATGAGAGTAATGGCAAGGACAGTGCAGCAGGTGTTCTGAGGTGTCGTGTTGTGTAGGGCACCAGGGCCAGTGAGGGTTGTCTGTCATGCCCAGGCTTTGGTCAATTCGGAATCTAGTGTGATGTGAAATTCCATTCCTTTTCGAAATTGCTTGTGGTAAATCTGCATAACTACTGTTCGTTCCCTATCTTCTGTTTTTTCCTATAGCCAACAAGCGGTCTTAGGGCTGGGTAAACAAATATAAGCAATATATAGCAATCTGGAAAAAAATCTAAGGTGAAAAACTATTTTTTGAGGGATATATAAAACGAAGTGCTTAGAGATACGGCAGTTGTACCGCATTGTCATCCGCTATTCATCCGGGTAAAGATTCTGAAGACGACCCAGTCTGTTTTTTGGACAAAGCAATTTTTTTCTGATAGATAGGTTTGCTTGTGTTAGGTTAGGTTTAATTAGGTTTGCTTGGGTTAGGTTAGGTTTAATTAGGTTTGCTTAGTTTAGGTTAGGTTTAATTAGGTTTGCTTAGGTTAGGTTAGGTTTAATTAGGTTTGCTTAGGATTACTTAAAACAATTTTTCTCATATTGATTTTGATGGTTTTTAATTAATCTGACTTTTTTGTGGCAATTTTTACCTTGGGAAAAAGAAAAAAATTGCAATGGCATAACAAACAAACATCAGATTAATTCAAAACACATCAAAATCTATCAGAAAAAAATTGCTTTGTCCTAAAAACAGACTGGGTCGTCTTCCGAATCTTTACCCAACCCTAGCCTACACTAAACTTACCCTGGGGGTATTGTATTTTTTGTTCATATTTTTGGGTGTCTGGAATGGATTAATTAGATTTACATTATTTCTTATGGGAAATATTGCTTCAGTTTTCGTACGAGTCGGTTTTTGTCAAACTTTTTCGAACAGATTAATCACAAAAACCGAGGTTCCACTGTATATATATATATATATATATATGGTTATATTTATATATTTATTTATATCTATATCTATATCTATGTACACATATATTGTTATTTATATTTTCTTTCTTTAGGTTCTCCGACCCTGTAACACAAAAGATGGCAGCAATGACAGCAAATGTAATCAACAACTTTCCAGATTTAGTGATGTCACTACCAATGCCTTTCTTAGAGGCAACCATAAAACAAAATCAAACTGTGGTTAATGCAACAGGTAAGTCAAGGTTTTAGTAGCTGCTGGCATGAGGCTCACACATGTGGCCCCTTCATTTCCAAGCCCTTTCCTCTTGTGTTTCTTTTGTGACCATAGATTGTAGCCTGATACTGTAATGGAAACTTTTTGGTCTCTACACAGCTTCGGAGTTCATTTTCTAGTCCAACCAATTTTCACTTGGCCTTTGTCTTTTTTCTAACTTTATTTCCTCTTATTTCATCTATATTTTCTATCTTACTCCTACAATCTCCTTCTTTTCCTAAAGTGTGAGATCTGTGCCAAGTGGATGAGAGGCAAACTACTACTAGCTTATAGCACCATATGACCTCTGATGTGTGGCACTTACTATAGCTCACTCACTCTTACTGAAAAGTGTTTTGTGAGGGGAAGGTGTTTTTTTGATGTGTTGGAGTTTACTGTCTGAATGCTGCTTGAATGAAAGATGTTGCCCAAATGTCATATGAGCATATCCCAATCAATTATGCTCGACCTGATCTAGATAAGATCAACTGAATCAGCCAAGCTCTGTGGCTGTCAATATACACATACAGTATTTTGATGTATGATGGAGTCGAGAATCATTGTTACATAGGTATACATAATTGTTTGATAATTCCAGTATATTGATGAGTTGTTTTATTTGTTGCTGTCTCCATGTGCAATTCTTATCATCACTGCCAATATCGGCCTAATTTCTACACCATTCCCATTCACAATTCTTTTCTGTTATACATTTTTATAGGGTGTGAGTGAAAAGATCCACTATTACTATTTCAGGTTATGATGGGAGAACAGCTCTTCAAAAAGCAGTTATGGTGGGTAACCTACCAGTTGTGAAGCTGCTGCTACAATATGGAAGTGATCCAAACCTAAGGGCACAGTCAGGTATGCTCTTGTAAATGCTTTGTCTACTATATCAGCAACTGCCTGCATATAAAGTTAAAAATTATGAAAGATAAAGGTGAGGAATGCAATGGAACCAGATATTGTGGTGTTATGGATCGTATGGGAGTGTGCAGAATAGCTAGGACCAATTCCTGATATCAAAACTTTGCACAGTGGCAGTATCGTACCAAATGTTGTTTAACTGAGGTTGACGAAGATTGGTATTGTGCAAAGAAGAATTGAGTATCTATGTTTTCTTCTGTTCCCTGTATTCGTGTGTTTCATTTTTTGTTGTTTTAAATCCCACAATTACTCTCCCCTCCTCCTCTGTGCCTTGTCTTTTTGTAGGAGTATACAGAGTAGGGGCTTCTCAGACCCCTCATTCCATGCCTTTTGTTGCCTTTTATGATGGTGGTAGAATTCTTTGAGCCCTCACCTCAGGGCTATTATAATAATGATAATAATATTGATGATGATGATAATAGTAATAATTATTATTATTATTATTTATATTATAATTGTTATTATTATTTTTATCATTGATAATAATAATAATGATAGTAATAGTAATAATGATAGAGTTTAATGCATTCTGCATTTTTCTTTTTACAGGGGAGACAGCTGTACATGTAGCCTGCTGTAGAGGACTATTAAACATGGTTGTATTGCTGCTGAAGCATGGAGGCGACCCCATGGTGACTGATGGTGCTGGTAGAGTCGCCATTCACTGCGCTGCTATAGCTGGCTCACTGTATGATAACACCAGCATTCTTTAAGGGAACTTTTTTGTTTTGTTTTCTTTTTAATGAATACTCTCAATTCAGGAGGAAATGCTGTAGAAACTATAGATGAAATCTCTCCTCATTATCAGCAAAATGAAAAATTTTTTCCATCAATAAAATGCAGAATATAAGACTTATTGTCTATGGCCAGATTGCTAGTGCAGTACCTGGCAGAGGTGTGTGAAGTGAATCTGGAAGCTGAGGATGGCCGTCACTGCACTCCTCTGCACGTAGCTGCCTCCTGTGGACACCTCGCACTAGTTGAATACCTCGTCAAAACCAAAAAGTATTACATTAAAGTTCCAGTATCATTCTCATACCAAGTCTTTTTTTCTTTTTCTTTCTTCCATACTTTCTTTCTTACTTTTTTTTTCTCTTTTTTCTCTCTCTCTCTCTCTCTCTCTCTCTCTCTCTCTCTCTCTCTCTCTCTCTCTCTCTCTCTCTCTCTCTCTCTCTCTCTCTCTCTCTCTCTCTCTCTCTCTCATTATTTTTTGTTTAAACTTTGATTTACAATATGAGCTTCAAGTTAATTTATTTATGATGAACTATTTCAAAAGCCTTGCGTGCGGCATTATAAATGAAATATTTGTAAATACATATACAGTAATAGATATATCTTGCCACAATATACACTACTAAACATCTACAATATACATACACTAGTCAAATATGTAAAATGTAAAAAGTATACCTAACATGCACTCTCTCTCTCTCTCTCTCTCTCTCTCTCTCTCTCTCTCTCTCTCTCTCTCTCTCTCTCTCTCTCTCTCTCTCTCTCTCTCTCTCTCTCTCTCATTTTGCTATTTATATACTCTTAGAAGTGTGTATGTCTCTTCATGAGTTAGACAAATATGTAACACCTTAAACCCAACAGAGTGAACAGAACTAAGGTGGACTGTGAGGGCAACACAGTACTGCACTCAGGAGCTGCTGGGGGAGTGTCTGGGGTATGCTGGGCAGTGGTTTATCCAGGAGCTGACCATCTTCTCACCATCTCCAATGCAGCTGGCCTCACGCCTGCCCAGGTGGCCCATGCATCAATCTCTGTGTTAGTGTCCCATGTTTTTAGCAGCAGTTTTCACACACTAGTTATCATATTACAATACATCTGACTTAAGGAGGATACATTTATCATGTGCAATGTTTTCGAAATGCTAGCTTAAGGTCCTGATCATATGGAATGGTGGTGGTGTTGACTCACTTTCATTAAACTAGAGTGACAAAAGCCTCTGAGTTAGTATACGATATTCTTACCATTGGGTAATAGGTTTAAATTCTTTTAATACATACTGAACTTCTCTTGATTGTTTATTAGTATTTAATTTGAGAGAGTTAAGCCACTCCCAAGGGTAATGCATTGGAGATTGATTCTAGAGATAGTTTGTTAGTCAGAATATTGTAGTATATGCTGCACTTTTAGATTCAGAAAATTAATTTGACAAATGAACTTTGAAGCAATTAGGAATATGTTAAGAATATATGTCATGGGAAGAAGTTTACTTATATTTTTGCAAGGAGGCAGTGGTGCAATGGTCAGCGTTCGGGCATGCGAACCTAGGGTCACGGATTCGATGCCCCAGTATCCGCTGGCCACTTTTCATTATTTGGTATTACCACCGAGTGGCCAAAGACTACTCAAATTGCTGCCATACTGTCCTCAGACGGGACTTACAATGTTTATATGCATCTGAGGCTGTAGTAGCAATAGCCTCTCATGGTTCTTAGCATATTCAAGAGAGAACGTAAACATTCAAGGCTTCACTATAAAAAATCTAACTAACTGCTCTTTTCCTCCCCATAATTTACCTTACCATCTTTGCTATGCTGTCTACTTTTTGGATTAATATAATATGAACTCTGATATCTGGTGCTTGCTCCTTTTAACATTAACTTATTAACTTTTCACTTGGTAGATAAAGATATGATGTGAGAAATAATTGCTATGATGATTAGTCCAAAACTGGAATATGGAAGAGTTATATGATCCCCACACAACAAAAAGATGTGTTGAAATCGGAAGGAATAGCAATTAAGATGGTGCTAGACTTGGAAAATCTAGCATACGAGGAAAGGTTAAAAGAAATGCAACTGTCAACACTTAAAAAGAGCAGAGAAAGAGGAATTTCATTATGATATGTAAATTGTTGAACAACCTGGAGAAAACAGATAAAAAAGATCTAATATTGAGATGAAAAAATTGCAAAAAGGAGTTTGCTTGAATGGCACAAAAAAGTAGTCTTCCTCAGAGAAATATAGATGCTGGGTATGGACTGAAAGAAGAGGTGATAAGGGCAAAGAAAGTACAACTATAGGAAAGACTGGACAAATGTAGATAAAAAGTAGTAGGGGCACATGAGTGTAGCTCAGGTCCTGTATACTACAACTAGGTAAATACACGCTTGGGTAAGTGATTTAGGGGGAAATAAACCGAGACACATTATGACAGTGATGGCCTTCACTAAGATGTCTTCTGAGGGTCATTTCCATCACAACTGTATCAATCTTCATCCATTGAATTTAAAAATCTTATAGTCTGTTATCTACTTTATGACCACACCATACCAGTTTTTTTTTCCTTTTCAAAACTAGTGTAGCTTCTGTATTTGAATGGAGTGATTATCATGTTATAAAAATACTCACTTTTCATGATAAATCTTATCTGTTGATATCAATCATTTGTCATTTCCCATAATTCATATTCTGCAATTCTGATTGCTTATTTTTCCGTTATATAATACTCCTGTCTAACTTAATGATATCTTTCCCTATAGTTATCAAAGCTATTTCTCTATGCATTATTCTAGGCTAGTATTCTAGTTATGTATAGAAGCCTTTTTCCATTAATAGAGTTTCATCTCATGCTTGCAACCTATATTCATCATGCTTTGCCTGATTTATTCATACTGAGAATTTTGGTTGTTTTCCTGCTTACTGTATGTATATCTCCCTTTTCCAGCTCTCCTGACTGTCGACGGTGGATTGATAGGTGGACCCGCCAGTATGAACAGAATAAAGCAGTGGAATCTCCTTGTTGGCCTTGGTTAATTCAGCTCCTTACTCCATTTACAATATTCTATGTAGGAATTGTAAGTATCATTGTTTTTATACTGAGTTCATAAGCTGAAGATCTGAATCATGTGGGGCTGGGAATAAGTGTTTCTCTGTTCCACATAATTATTATGAAGTAGTATACAGTCAAATACTAAAGCTAAAATACATTTTTTTAGTAACAAATATCATATTATACATAAACTAATTTTTTGACAGTATAACTGCGTCATACAATGTCTTGGTTTACGATATTTCGCATATATGATCGTTCTGTTTTACTACGCCTTTTTCAATTTAAGATCACTGTGTACTCGTGTATAACTAATATCCCAAGCGGCTGAGTGCATTGCATTTCTATAGGTATGATGCTTCAGTAGCAAACTAGCAATACAATTGAAAAGAGATAAGTAACCTGCAAAATATTTTAAATTCAGTATACATAACTTTCTTTGAGGTGCCTACATACATTGCCATTAATGTTTTAAGGAGAGGAGTAGGGGCCACATCCAGCAGAGCCAGTAGAGTCCATTCCATAGGTAGAGGCTGTCATCCAGTATTGGGCAAATCTTGACCCCCAAACCATCCATATCTTGACAGAGTTGGTGCCCCAACATTTAGAGAAGTGTATCAAGAGGAAGGGAAAACCTCCAAGCTTCTAGATGAGTGGGCATTGCTTTGTGTGAATTTTCATTGATGTGTTTGTTGGTCATAAGTAGTATGGGAGCACACACGCCTTCTTCATTGTGGAGCATTGCATGTCACCAGGCTTTCACTACTATCACCTTGTCCTCTTGTGACATCATAATAGAGTCTAATCAATCAGTGTCTTGTAAAGTAATGCATGAATCGATAGTAAGCTTGATCTTAGTTGTGTATCTATCTAAGGTTCTTTCTGTCTTTTAAAGGTTAAGGAATAAGTACATTACCAAGTGAAAAAGATCACATTCTTTCTTGCATTATTTAACTCAAATATCAGAATGTCCATATATGCATCTAATTGTGCAAGTCCCCCTGCCAGTTTCAACGCTAAGACATCGTTTTGGAAAATTCTAAAAAAGTAAAATACCCACACCAGATTAACTCTTTTCTGTATCTTTATTCAATGTACTAAAGAAAAAACAATGCAGGAATCCAAAACAGTATCCAATATCCAGTAAAATTCACAACCTGTTAAAATGTTACAAAGCTTCATTAACCCCTCCATTCTGGGCTCATTGCACCCAGCACTTCATTTTATAAACGCTGATTTTGCTCGATTTCGACTGTTTTCACACTGCCCTCACTCTCAACCTATATATTGTACTGACATAGAAGTTGTTTATTACTTTCCTTCAACTCTTCTTCTTTCCAGTGGTACCATTCCCATGTCTCTACGATGTGTAGTTATAAAGATATGACGAGTTGAAGGAGACACTGCCTGGGCGTGCGGGGAGGCGATTGTTCGTGCGCGCGGAGCAGCTGTGGCTTTGTAGCCGGCACATCTCGATATATGACTGTACGATAAAATGCTTGGAACCTCAGTTACAGCAAGAACCCAGGTTGCGTTGAGGAGGGCGTCGTGAGCGCTGACAGCTGGAGTGTGGTGTCGAAGTTAGGGGTGGTGCGCTGAGCTGGCTGGTGGCGGCCAGGGGTTGGGACACGCGCAGATCACGTTCACGTGAATCAGCCATTGCTAGGGTCAAGCAAGAACTGAAAGGTGAGCGGAACGTGGGCATGATAGCACATACTAACCCACTGCGTAGCGAAATCCGCTCGAGGTAGCCCTATTTAGCTAAAAAAAAAGTAGCTATGACAGATATATCTGTCACCCAGACTCTACGTCCCGACGGATATATCCGTCACCCGGACCCTAGGGGTTAATACTATTATACATACACTCTTTTATCATATAAGCTCATAAATTTCATTCCACCACTAGTGAATGATGGGCTTGCCCTTTGATGGGGCTACAAGAATCCTACCACCATAATCCTTGCAGTTCGTAAAAGCGACAAAAGTGACAGAGCGAGGGATCTGGGAAGCCCTCCTCTGTATAATCTCCTATGAAAAGACAAGGCATCCTTGCGGGTCTTGTTTTGCCTAACCCCATTTAGGGGATAACAGCCCTGTATATAGATAGATATTAAGACGCATTCACTCCTTTATCATATAAGCACATAAATTTGATTCCACCACATGATTGCAGCTTCTGTGTGTGTTTATGCTGCCACACCACCAGTGGATAGTGGGCCTGCCGATGTTCCTGGTGATTCTCACCATCATGGCACGCCAGCAACACCGGTTGAAGCATCCTGTCAGGTTAGTCATGTATGATGAACAGGTTGACCATCAATAATCCAGCAACCACGGAACCTTAGGACTGCCAGATTTTCGAAATTTCTGGATTATTGAGGTTTTGTCCCCTGATCATATATATATATGCTGTATATATTCTAACAAAATTACTACAATGCCTTAAAGAAAGAAAATTAAACAGTAAATGAAAAGCAAATGAAAATTTAATGTTCAACAACTAAATGTAATAGTTGTGCAGAATTTTGATTCATTACTGTACCCTTGAAAAGAAGTTAAATAGTAGATGGGCTGTCAGGATCATCATCTTCATCACTGACTATACAGCAGCAGATTTTAACAATTACAGCAAATCAATGAAAAGGAATGCCTGTTTGCTGTTGCAAGCATTTGCAAACACCTGATTCTGGGCCATCAAAGCATAAACATAAACACCACCCCCTGCTTCAATTTCTCCTACTGTCCTATTTACAGGGTCTGGCGGCAAGAGGGATTTGTATAATGTATTTTTGTCGTTTCTTAGCCAGTACCCTTTTAATGTATATAAAAAAAAAAAATTTTAAATCATTAATCAATTGGAAGAAAAAAAATTATATATATATATATATATATATATATATATATATATATATATATATATTTATTTATTTATTTATTTATTTATTTATTTATTTAGATGCCTCCCGATAACAAAAAAAATTGAATCTGCGCTCTGAAATTCATGCCGGAATACTGAAGGAACCGGAATATTGGTTGCCAGATTATCGATGGTCAATCTGTAGCAGTAAAAGGTTGTTAAATTTGTTAACATCATCACCATTGTTGTTGGTGTTGTTGTTAGTAGCAACAGCAGCAGGGAAAGTTGCAATCTCGTGGTTCTATAATAAAATAAGCTTCGTCTCAGATTTGTGTAGATCTTGTTAAAAAACATATGATATGGCACCTTTTGAAAGCTTCATTTAGGAATTATTCTATACAGCTTGCCCCTTACTCTTGATGGTTTAACTTAAGAATTTTCAATTTAACCATGTCAGATAATCAATACCCATTTGGCATGAGGTCACATCTGAAATTTTAAATCTCCCAGTACATGTATAAGCTGATGTGTGCCTTGAAGGTTGTGCCGACTCCAAGCACTGGCACTGTTTTCACTGCACTAAAAAAGGAGATATGATATGATTGAAGTCTACAAAATAATGCATGGATTAGTATGAACAGAGACAGATAATTTTTTTGAAATTCAAGTTTCAAGCACAAGAGGACACCATTTGAAGATAAAGAAAAGACACTCAAGACTGGATGTTTAGAAATTTTCCTTTTCTAATAGAGTTGCTAACGACTGGAACTCACTACCTGAGGCACCATTGAAAATTTTAAGAGAAAATTAGGTTGCTACTGGAAAGAAAATATTTATGGCCTCCCACACTGATTCAGTACGTAAAGCCAGTCCACTGTTGAAAAGTTGAAGAAGGAAAAAGTTGATCCTGGCACACAGGCATAATAGTCCTTAAGCCAAAGCCTGAAATTTCACATATTGGTACCATCTAGGTGGGCAAATTCTAGTTGCTATTTTTCAATTGCTATACTTCCCTAGATTATATTTTGATGTGATAACCCTTTCAGAGTGGCAGCTTATTAGTGATTTTCACCTCTTGAACAGAGAGACCCATATCTGGCTAATGCGGAAAGATGAATTCTCCAGTCATCATATATAACTGTACCATTATACTATTAACTCATTTCCATTGAAATAAACCCACCAATAGATACTTTTAATGGCCTCCTATGTACTGGAACAGTTCACATTACCAATTCTATAAGGATATATAGTTTACTTTTGCGAAGTTAGCAGTTTCAAATAATATTTCTTCAAATACAATATTAAGTTAAATTTAACTAAATAGTAGTCCCTCAGTTTGTATATAATCAACCTAGGCCACTAGGCAACAATAATTGTGATGAAACTACACACAAACAATGATGTGACATGTAAAATAGTTTTGCTTTATTTTTCTTGGCATATTGGAAACTGTACATAATAGGAAATATTAGGTCCACACCCTCAACTCAGGAATCAGTCACCATCACCATCATCTGAGTCCGTTAACTAAACAGTAGGATCTTCCTCACTAGATTGAGAGGAACAGGATTACAGTTTGCACATATCTGTGCACTTCAGGCCATTGGTGAGACATGTGCACTCTGACAGCTTTCATGACCTTGTCCACTTGCAGTTCAGCAATTGCAATACTGCATTGGGTGGTGGTAAGCCACTCATCCACTCAATCACCAGCTTCCCATCATCATCTGTGGTCCAGCCACTCTCCTTGGGATCCGGCATTGAGTGTTGGTGTTGGGTCTTCAGAGACCGCCTCCATATTGCAGCCTGATAGTTAAAACGCATTGCATGCATGAAGAGGCAATTCTTACACGGTGAGAGTTGACTTGACTCTGCTTCGCCACGTCTAGCACAGAACAGTTGGTGACGAAGGGTGTTCACATCTGTTGTGCGGGTAGAATGCACATACATACGGCATGTGAACTCTTGCAGTTTTTCAAAAAGCTCATCAAACACATCCCAAGAACGTCCAAGCTCACTAAAGGCCTCTTGGTAGGCCTTGTCAGACTTCACTAGCTTCAAGGCACTTATCTACCCATGGCCTGAAAAGTCACTGACGTTGTCACAACCAGTGAAGGCATGCATGCCAAGCAGGGCATCAGAGACACCACTTCCTAGCAATTGGTCTAGCTTCGTTATGTCCAAGAACCTGGTACTATTTTGGGTTCCACATTTTTGATAGATAGGACAGCAAACGTTCTTGTTGAATCCTAAGCATAGAACCAACACATTTGTGTCCTCAGCAGTAATGACAACTGCTTTGTAGCCAGTTTTATTTTAGGGGTGATTTCTGTCATCCGGCATTTCCTGTGGTCAGGCAGTGGTCTGGTCCCAAGGGTGCCGGATTAGAGAGTTTTGCCCTGTACATTGTAATGAAATCTGTACAGTTCATTATGTGAATTGAGGCTATGAATGTGATTAGTTCTTGCCTCTCTGTACTAACTGAGAATATTTTTTGATTTTGCAGATGGCCCAATCCTATATACTTGGGAGCTTATGGGGGTGGCTTCTTTTCCACACTGGCTTGTTATACTGTTTGCATCAGACCTCACCAGCAGGAGCCCCTCTTGGTGT
Source organism: Metacarcinus magister (assembly GCA_029783475.1). NCBI lineage: Eukaryota > Metazoa > Arthropoda > Malacostraca > Decapoda > Cancridae > Metacarcinus > Metacarcinus magister. The sequence continues at coordinate 71,411 of JAPQNM010000637.1, forward strand.
TCCTGGTCATGTGGATCCTGATGCTCATCCATCTGTTAATTTTTTACAGATTGGTCACAGGTTTGGATCCTCTTTACATACAGACAAACATACAGGGAAGAGTTTAGAGTCAAGAATTACAGTGGTGCACCAAGTTTCGAGCCAAATTCAGGGTTCGATATCTTCATATGAATTTAGTAATTTATTTGTAAAAAATCATGGTAGATAATGATGGCTGTATTGCTAGCTACACAGTTAACATACTTTCTCATGCTATTCAGTATATGTAAAGTAAGAGTAGACTCTTAATTTAGAAAATTTTTTTTAAATAAGAGTGATGTTCAACCATGAGAAAGGGAAAAAGGAACAAAAAGAGTGCAAGAATGTTTCAGGAAGGATTCGCTGAATCACCATAAGTTGGTAACACTGTCACTTCACAGCACACATAATTCTTAACCTTTAGCCAGTTTACCATCAGTCATAGTTTAAGAGTATACCACTACCCATCTTGTACGATTTATTCCAAAAACTTCCTATCCGTATTAGTATCAGAGTCTGTTTTATTTATCTATTACCCAACCTATATTCCCTTAAAGAGGGGTATTTGAGACAAGGCATCTACATAGGGCTCAGGTAGAATTTGATCTCTACGCATTGTCTCTTCATAGGGAAAAATACCAAATAAAAAAATAAAATGAATAACCCATGGAAGACACAAAGGGGGTCCCACTGAGTACCCCCTCCAATAGATAGGTTTTACTGCTAACACACACACACACACACACACACACACACACAATTTGACAATTATATATTAGAAGATTAGCCCTGCAGGCATAGGTTTGGTTAGGTTAGCTAGGAAGGGTTAGAGTTAGGTTACATTAGCCCTGCAGGGATAGGTTTAGTTAGGTTAGAGTTAACAGAGTACCCAACGTTACTCAGGAAGACACAAAGTGGGTCCCACTGAGTACCCCCTCCAAGTTTCAGCTAGATCCAACCACATGTAGATACGCATAGCCTGTGAACATGACAGAAACCCGGCATTGCCAAGGAAAAAATTAATGAAAAAAAATTAAAAATAAATAAATTGACCCGTGGAAGACACAAAAGGGGTCCCACTGAGTACCCCCTCTTCAGCTCGATCCGACCACATTTAGATAGGTTTTACTGCTAACATACAGACAGGCAGACAGACACACCCACACACACACAGAATTTGACTTATATTATATATATATATATATATATATATATATATATATATATATATATATATATATATATATATATATATATATATATATATATATGTTGTGCTCAATAGGGATAATTGCTCATTAACGTTAATGGGCAAGGGCATTTTGCCCATTAATCGTAATGGGCAGATGGGACTGCCCACTTGTAATAACTTGCCCATTAACGCTAGTGGGCAACCAGTAACGTTAATAGCCAAATTTAGAGGTTAGGTTATGTTAGGTTAGTTTAGGTTAGTTTAAGTTAGGTTAGGTTAGGTTAGGTTAGGTTAAGTTAGCTTAATGGGCAACAAAATGTCCATTAATGTTAAAGAGCAACTGTAACAAAATGTCCATTAATGTTAATGAGCAACTTGGCTTGCCCAGTAAGAAATACACTGCCCATTAACGTTAATGTGCAATTATCCCTATTGAGCACAACATATATATATATATATATATATATATATATATATATATATATATATATATATATATATATATATATATATATATATATATAAGTCAAATTCTGTGTGTGTGTGGGTGTGTCTGTCTGCCTGTCTGTATGTTAGCAGTAAAACCTATCTAAATGTGGTCGGATCGGATATATATATATATATATATATATATATATATAGAGAGAGAGAGAGAGAGAGAGAGAGAGAGACTTTGTCTCAGCTAGTATCCTTTAAGCAAGATGCAATCCTAGTAGACATATATAAATTTAGATTACTGCTTTAATAATGATATTCAGTATTACATTCTCCAATTTGTGGTAACCTATATTAGGGCTGCTACAAGCAGTGTACATTTTTAACTATTTATTTAGTGAAATGTTAAGAAGTAATGGTGTTCATCTATTTTGGGGGGCTTTGAGGCAAGGGTTTATTTTAATTATGTGTAGAGATATGCAACAAACCATTTAGGGCTTGAATTTGTCATCGGTTAGGTTAAGAATATCACATTTTCCTTTTAATATCAAGGTTTTTGGTTTTAGTGCTTGAATATGTGATTTGCAATGTTAAGAACATAATATTTTCCTTTTAAGATGTGATATTATAGTTTCAGGGGTTGAATGCGTGACTGGCTATGTTAGTGTTTTCAATTCAAGTTATTTTCTTACTACTTTCATTCTGTCTTTTTGTCTATTAATGTCTGCTAATCAATGTTATGTAAACCTACAATAAGTCTGCTGCATCTGTTTTGTTGGCTGTACACATAAATTTGTCAAATACTAAAAAAAATTCTTCCTGTGTGTTATCTAGCCCATTCTATAATTAATTTTAGTGTTTGTGTCTCTGTAGGTGATCCTGGCATTGTGCTGGCAGAGGGACCTCTTCGGGAGGTGCTAAGAGGGGTTGGTGAGGGTATTGTGAAGGGCTACTGCTCAGAGTGCCAGTTAGCTTCACCTCCCTTGTCCCACCACTGCCGCCTCTGTGTTGCATGCCACCACCAGACTGATCACCACTGCTTATTCCTCAACACCTGCATTGCTACCAACAATCACTGGCTCTTTGTGGTGTTCATCATAACGAACATCTTCCTCATGATCGGGTTCCTGAGTGGTGCATACAGAGCTACAGTGATGCCAGGATTGCAAGGGGACTGGGTTGACCAACTTACTGCACATATTTTGTATATTCTAAATGAAGACATGTGGATTGTCCTCATGGTAGTGTGCAATGCGGCTTCCCTAATATGGGCATTTTACCTCCTAAAGTGAGTATATATATACGTATATATATATATATATATATATATATATATATATATATATATATATATATATATATATATATATATATATATATATATATATATATATATATATATACATACACTAATCCAAAGCACTATTGGTCCACTGCCATTCGAATGAAAGTTTTTACTGTATTTAGTGTTCAGACTGACTTGAAGAGCAGGATGGTGCATTGCAATGGGAAAATAGTCAAATACTGATTCAATCTTCCACGTCAGGAGACAAAAATTAATGTGTTTATCATAGAATTCTTGCATTAAGTGTTCCTTGAAAAGTGTATCATAAGATGGTAAATGAAGGGGTGCAGAAGGTAGTCTCTATGGTCATAATTTTTATAATTATTTATGTTTTTCAGTGCCCAGTTCCAAGTGGTGGGGTCCCAACAAACAACATTGTGTCGTCTCAAACTAGGCAACCCCATCACCAAGCCAACGCTGGGTGAGAAAATAAAAAACTTTTGGAGCTTTCTTCTCCGGGGCAGAGTTCCCCTCAGCAACCAGGCTCACTATTTTAATACAGTGTAGGAGCAGTTGATCTCTTCACTTAATGAGAGGCAGAGCTGAAGTGTAATCTGTATGGAGAGGCACTTTACTCTATTTATCAATATCAATAATTTCACCTAGATTGAATTATTACTGTGACTGCATTTTAGATATTAATGTACATTAAAAATCAGAAACATTATATTATACAGATTTTTCACATTCAAATGTCTCATGATAAATATTGATTATTTAAGAATTCGTAATGACTACAAATTATATAAAAAGAATTTTGCATAAAATGAAGTGCATGAGTAGTAATGATACATGTTGTGAGAGTGCATTGTATCACACAAAATAGAGTATAGATAAGGAAAAAAATTAAAAGTACTGATACACAGCGTGTTTGATACCTACATTATATATACATTCAAACAACTGTGATGATGTGGGAGTATTGGCATGCCTGGTTGTAGCTGGTTCATAATAGCGAATAGCTGTTCAATGAAGACCTAAAAATTCTGGTTTAGGAGGGAACAACAATCCAAGAGTTTTAACTGAAATATCATCCATTAGTTTTAACAACATAGTGTTAGTAACAATGTGAGATGAAACATGTGTTTCCATCATGGTTTGTAAACCAATTCTTAAATTGATATGATCCACAGAGATAACACTTAGAGCTAATTGTACATGTAAAAGAGTAGGAAGGGCTGGAGATGAAATATGGAGACTGTGGTGAAGGTCCTTCGGCGCAGGAGAGATGGGCCGGTGAGTGGTGACACCTTGTAACTCTTACTTTATAAGGATGGTGCTACATCCTGCCTTAATGTATGGTTGTAACGTGGTATATTATAACTCTGTAGGTTTATTGTGTGTGTTTATTTATTGTTATTGTCATTATAAAACTCTCCAGGCAGCGCCCAACTACAAAACACTGGTCGTTTTGTGTATACAGTTCTCCCAACAACCCTTCCTTCCCCTGTCTCAGTCTTCTTCCTTTAACAGAAACATCAACTCAAGGGAAAACAGACTACATTTTCTTTTTGGTCTGTAGTGGAGGGAAAGGCGAACCAGACCACATTTTCTATTGGTGTGTGGGGAGGGAGATAAACTATACCATATTTTCTTCTTAAGAACATAAGAATATAAGGAAGCTACAAAAGGCCCAGAGGCCTGCACTAGGTAGTTCCTGTTATTCTAATATTCACGTTTTACCTACACCCACCTCTCATTCTCATCCATAATACATACTTCTTGGAAAATATCTCACTAAGTCAGTAGAAAATGGAGTATGGGAAAAAATATAATCTTTTAATGTAAAAAAAAAATATATATATGTATCTTTTGAATGCTTTGTGAGTGATGAGTCTGAACACGTAGGGGCTGGAACAGAGGTCCTTGGGGGAGCGTGAGGCTGCAACACTGGCACAGCTGGGAGCACTGGAGGAAGAATTGAGAACCTTACGGCTTGCCACCACCATCACCAGCAACACGAAGGAGGGACACCAGCCATGCAGGGTGAGTGTGCCTTTCATTGTGTGTGAAATGTGGGTTAATAGTAGTAGTAAAACTCGTAGTGATAGTAGTAATATGGATAGTAGTGGTGTTGGGTGTTGAAATGTGGTATAATAAGTAGTAGTAGTAGTAAAATTCGTAGTGGTGGTAGTAGTAGTAGTAGTAGTCTGGGATGCATTGCAGTAGTAGTAGTAGTAGTAGTGTTGTGAGTGAGAGAATTGAGTGGGGTACTCTGTCAAAGGCTTTACTGAAGTCCAAATAAACTATATCATACTCGTCCCCCTTATCTATGGTTTCAAATACTTTCCTATAGAAGGTTAATAAATTTGTCAGGCAGGACTTCCCCTTGCTAAAACCATGTTGATCTATGTCTAATTAGCTTGTGTTCATCTAAATGTTTTCTAATTGCCCTTGCTATGATAGCTTCTAACACTGATGTTAAACTAATTGGGCGGTAGTTACTACTTTCTGCCTTATCTCCTTTCTTGAATATAGGAACTACATTTGCCTGCCTCCATAGCCTAGGAACTACTCCTGTGTCTAAGGATTTTCTAAAAATCATCCCAGTGGGTTCAACGAGTTCTTCTCTACATTCCCTAAGAATCCTTGGAAAAATGTTGTCCGGCCCTGGAGATTTAGTCTTTTTAAGTCTATCTATTTCCTTGCTAACTACTTCCCTACTTATGACTATTTCGCTTAATTTATCAACCTCTTGTCCCCTAAAGATCTGTACTGGCTCCAGTTCCCTACCCAACTCTTCCTGAGAAAATACGGACAAGAAGTATTTATTTAATTCCTTACTAATTTCCTCACCATTTTCTATCAAGCTGCCATCCATTCCTTTAAGAGGTCCTATTCTTTCTTTTGTTTTAGCCTTGTACAGCTGATAGAATCCCTTTGGATCTTTCTGGGCATCTCTAGCTATCCTAACCTCATAATTCCTCTTTGCGGTCCTAATATCCTTTTTAACTTTCCTAGCTAGGTCATTATACTGCCCTACTACCTGTACTTCTCCCCTTTTAATTCTCCTATAGAGTCCCCTTTTTAATCCAATTTCCCTTTTAATGCTGCTATTCATCCATTTTGGATCATTTCTATTTGACCTAATCCTCCTCTT
>JAPQNM010000637.1:85000-87500 GCA_029783475.1 Metacarcinus magister
AACTAGCTGTAACTCCTTTCGTTTGACTCGTATCCAATTTTCAAGCATGGATTCAGAATCTGCAGAGTTTTCCGATCCTTATGGTATGTAACAAGTACTGATAAACACAATATCTATGAGTATGTATGTACAGTTATTACTCACTTATTACCTATATCCACGTCTCATCCTCATCCACAAAGATGTCTAATCATGTTATTTTATCCTCCTCTTATTACCTACATCCACCTAGCATAAAAAAAAAATAAATAAATAAAAAAAAAAAATTGTTCTTTCGAGATGAGAATTTTGGAATTTTTTGGAATTTTTTTTATTTTTATTATTTTTTTTTTGATGATAGGTGGATGTAGGTAATAAGAGGGGACTAGAATAACATGATTAGACGGCTTTATGAATGAGGATAACCCGTATATATAGGTAAAAAGGGAGTAAAAACTGGAGTAAAAGAATCTTCCTCGTGCAAGCCTCCGGGCCATTTGTATCTTCCTTTATATGTTTATATTCTTAGACTAGGATGTGCTTTATATATTTATCTACTTATTTATCTATCTAACTCTCTATTTATCTATTTATTTAGTCATTTATCTATCTTTCTAGCAGAATTCTCCACCAAACTCTCTCTTTCTCTCTCTCTTTCTCTTTTTCTCTTTCTTTCTATAGCAGTTTATATTCATTTTTTTCTGTTCTTATTTTTACTCTTTAATGTCTGACTTCTATTATCACCTAGTTTCAGATATATTCGATGTTTTAGATATTCTCTCATATTTACTTTAGTTTACCTTAAAACATAAATTAGACTTGAACTTGGGATGGAAAAATAATATATACATAAATACAACAAAGCAGAAAAATAACTCATTAAAACTACTTATTAAATTCAATAGATTACAATACTTATAACAATCTTTTCATAGTATTAGTTTTTCTCTTTGTTTACATCATAATTCAGCTTTTACAACAGCATCATTCACTCACAATTATTTCTTCCACACATTAATCATCCATCCTAATCACCTTTTTATTGTATCATTACATGCAACAAAAATGTCCTCACACTTTTTTACACTCAGACACACTTTATCACACCACACAAAGCCAAATAACTATAATTTGTATGCGATTAATTAGTGCAGTTAATTTGGCTGAATAATATAAGAAATAGATGAAGAATGAATAATATGCAACAATTGATACAGATAATGTGATAACTTTAATTTAGAATGTAATTTTAATGAGTACTTTTCTTCTATTGTGTAATGTTTAATATTATAACATGCATATAGACACTTGGCTGCAACTCACAATAAGTTAAATATATAATCAAACAGCATGTATTAGCACTGATGCATTACACTCATCGCTATTTCTATATTATACCTGTAAATTAGAATGTAATAAAGATGTATAAATGAGTGAAATCATGAAATAAGTCCAATGTATTAAGAGGAAGGAGATCCGCCATGTTGGATTTTGCTATCTCGTCAGACGGCTTGAGTTTAGTGGATAATTTAACCAGGTTGTGGCGACGTGATGCCCTGACAGCTACACGCAACACAACACTAAGGTAATCAAGAACACCTGAGCATTAATTAAAACACTTCTAAGTAATGTAGTAAAGGAAATATTGGTGTATTTATTTGGGTGAAAGTTGTGGCGTCAATTACCAAATCAACCTCAATTATGGAGTTTATTTTCATGCTACGGTGGAACTTTTATTTACTCTCTCTCTCTCTCTCTCTCTCTCTCTCTCTCTCTCTCTCTCTCTCTCTCTCTCTCTCTCTCTCTCTCTCTCTCTCTCTCTCTCTCTCTCTCTCTCTCTCTCTCGGTCCGGAGTTTGGATATAATAATACTACTACTAATAATAATAATACTACTAATAATAATAATAATAATGGTATTATTTTCCATCACCTGAATGCTGTAGAGAATTGAGAGTTGTATTTTTACATTATCAGATGCATTCTGAGAGTGTTTTCTTAATTACATTTCCGTCGCAAATTGTTAGTTATTGAGATATTGAATGTTTTGTGTGAGACCTTTTCTTCGGGAATAAGGTCAGGTCAATATAGGTTAAGGTTTGGTTAATTTAGCTTTTGTTAGGTTAGGTTAGGTTAGGTTAGGTTGATTTAGAACATATCCAATGTTTTCGATGACCATAAATCATTGTTAGGTTAGGTTAGTGATTCTGTCGCCTTGTTTAGAGTTCAATCATTCAATCCCGAACTTGTTTAGGGTGATAAGGATATCTTATTATATATACTTTGGTGACGGAAATAAATGTCAAAATCATTGCAACTCGAACTAAATCTACAGGAAAAGTTTGTTATTTATATCGAGGTGATGATGTAACATTTTACCACATCAATGTTTGGGGGAAGGAAGGAAGGGAGGGAGGAAGGATGAGAAGGGGAGGTGGGGGTTTGGGGAAGGGGGGGGGAGGTGGGGGGGTAATGTGTGTCAACCCTAAGAATTTATTAGTAACCCTTAAACTTTTCACCCA
>JAPQNM010000637.1:92500-100000 GCA_029783475.1 Metacarcinus magister
AAGTTTAAAAGAATGAATTTATATTATCATAATTTACTACTATCACGATCATTATTATTATTATTATTCCTGGAGTGGGGGGTGGTTGGGGGTAGTTACCTTGAGTTGGGTGTAGTTCCCAGAGCATTGTGGTAGGATGGGAAGTGTGGTAGGTGGTCTGAGAATGAGAAATTGACAGTGAGAGCACCCGGGTCACTGTTCCACACGGCCAAAGGACGCGCTCTCTGTCGCCTCACTCTGTCTGCAAGGATCTGAGGGCAAGGAGGAAGGATTAGAGGGCAAGGAAGGAAGGATAGAAGGATAGATAGATAGATATATTATTATTATTATTATTGAGTGTGTGTGTGTGTGTGTGTGTGTGTGTGTGTGTATGTGTGTGTGTGTGTATGACCTTTACACACACTTTTTTATGACTAATTAATTAACACTTTATTTTGACACATTGTGCGAGTGAGTGAGTTTATTTATATGATAAGTATTATAGTTTATCTGTATGTGTGAGTGTCTGTCATTCACCACTGCCTGGGGGATCACGCGCTGGACTGACTCATGATCCCCCAGCCATCAACCTTCTTGGAGAATTTTTATATTAGTATGTCATGATCAAGAGATTAATTAGTACATTGCTATGCTTTGTACTATCAAATAATCCACCATACTAATGCAGGAATGATCCACTCATCTCCACTTATCTCCACTGTCTCCAGTCTCCACTCATCTCCACTTTTTCAATGGTAAAATCTCTCCAAATCTGTATTTTTTAATGTCATTCTACATTTTCTACAACATATATACTTTTTAAACAGATATATGTCAATAAATGAAATAAATAATAAACTTTATAGGAACCGGAGAGAGTGACAAGAGTATTGTTATGAAGTGAATGTCAATACAATTATAAATACAATTAATACAACACCAAGAACTCCACACTGAGCTGAAACACAGTGAAAGGGAGGTGGTGGTGGTGGTGGTGGTGGTTGTGGTGGTGGTGGAAGGCTGCATCCTCACCCTACCAGAGTGACAAACACAGACTCGCATGACCTGACTTAGAGAGTTTTCCTACGAGTCAACTTCTCTGCCGACCCCCCCCAAGAGTTCCCTCTGAGCTGGGTTTGAGAGGGTACAAGAGTTATCTCCGGCTTGGCATCACTGACTGCTGAAACTGACTTAGAGAATTTCCTCTGAGTTGGCATTAAGACTGTCACCTAACACAAAATAACCACCAAACACTAAATACTTGGAGTACCTAAACCTCAGCTGTCGTTAGCTCCCAATTTTCTCTATCTGTTGGTATTTGTTCCTCTGCACCGAGACTTTATCCTTGAAAAGCACAGGGTCGAGGCGGAGGCTGGAGTGTCTGAGCGGCATGAACCCCAGGGCCGAGACCAAGGTGTTGAGGCAGACTGTACGCTGCTGGAAGTGACTCTGCTCCGTCCACACCCACCTAGAGGAGGAGGAGGAGGAGGAGGAGGAGGAGGAGGAGGAGGAGGAGGAGGAGGAGGAGGAGGAGGAGGATTAGTATGTGTATAATACCTTCTTTCTCATCAATAGTCTAATCTAATTTAGTCATTAATGATTTAAATTAATGTAGTACAAGCTGAATATATAAAATAATGTATAATTAGATTCAATTCCTTCCCTGCTGTCCCTGTTCATTTCATTTTATTTTATTGTATTGAATTTTCCTTTTTTATTGGGTGAAAATATTGAAATTCTAACATTAGAATACGTTCTTTATTTTGCAAGACATTTCACTATGGAAACTTATTGGTCAACAGCAAAAAAGATTGACATGATACACTAAATACTCTACATTATTCATTTCCTTTCCCCTTACTTAGCCTCAGACGCTGGATCCTTGTACTGCTTGCGCTGGGTGAGTTTGATAGGCGGCCGGCGGGTGACGCCAGCCACCAGGAGGTTGACAAGCAGGTCGTCAAAGTTAGCGGTGGTTGTAGCAGCGCTGAGGAGGCTTGGGTGTGCCTGGTGGGTGTACATGTGCTGCCAGTAGCGGTGATAGATGGCAGCACCGGTCAGCACTAAGGAGTATGAGTTAGTTCACCGGCTGCTGTAACTCCAGCCAGACTGTGGATGGATGAGTGGATGAGTGGATGAAGGTGGAGATAGAGAGAGAGATTATTATTATTCCTGGAGTGGGGGGTGGTTGGGGAAAGAATGAAAATGCCGAGAGGGTAAAATTATATAAAAGATGTTTGAAGCAGCTGACTTTTCCAATGAGAGAGAGAGAGAGAGAGAGAGAGAGAGAGAGAGAGAGAGAGAGAGAGAGAGAGAGAGAGAGAGAGAGAGAGAGAAACAGCCTACCTCCAGTGTTGCAAAGACAATTTTCTGCACTGATGAAAAGTAGCAATTCCAGATAAGTTGTGTTTGTTGCCTCATCTGCACCATCTGTGACGCGTTGATCCACCTCACAACCTCAGGAACCTAGAACACAACAACAACAACAACAACAACAACAACAAATTATACATAACACAAAAAAATAATACAAAACTACAATAATCAAAGTGCTAAGGGTGATAGAAAGACCCTTAGTATCACCCTTAGCTAACACACCCTTAACCTACATCTCCCTTCATTCACCCTTTTTTCCATAACAAGCTAAAAAACTCACCCTTAGATTGACCCTTTACAAACCTCCCTTAACCTGCATCACCCTTAACCCTCTCTCTCCCTTAATTCCACCCCTTTCCTAGCCTACCTCACCCTTCCTTCATCCTTCTCGTCAGCCTGCACAGTACACCTGGTCCAGTCTATCACCTCACTGAAGGGCAACTCCCACCCGTTGGCAAGCAGCACCGGCACACACCCGGCCTGCAGCACCTCCAGGAAGCAGAACCAACCAAGACGACGACCCCGCGGCACAAGGCAGAACGTGGAGTTACGCATCAACACCTCATAGTCCTACCTGAAGGAGTTACTTTACTTTACTTTGGTTACTTTGGTAAATTTTGCCTGTTAACGGCACAGCTGAAGTGGGCTTCCACTGGCTCCAGGTCCCTCCTCAACCCCTATTCCTGGACTTGGGGTGATGGTTGTTAGGGTGTTGTGATGGGAGTTAGGGTATCCTGGTGTTGGAGGTTCATCTGGTATCCCACTGAGCCACTTGTCCAGTCTCCCCTTGAAACACTCCACTGTGATGTTTGTCAAGTTACGGAGTTCTTTTGGGGCACAGTTGAACAAGCGGGTACCATTGTGGGTGAACGTGTTATGCACCAGGGTTCTCAGTCTTGCTGTTGTGCCCTGCGTTTCCTGTACATAACACAGTCGACCTCTCCTGGGATGTGGGTTTACTACTAACCCAACATTTGGGGCTTTTCCCTCTAGTATCTTCCAGACATATATGATAATATATCTCTCCCTCCTCCTCTGCAGCGAGTAGAGATGCAAGTGTTTCAGCCTCTCCCAGTAATTCAAGTGTTGGACGCCCTGAATTCTACTGGTGAAGGTCCTTTGTGGGGCTTCAAGGGAGGTTATGTCTTGAATTTTGTCAGGGGACCAAAGCTGACACCAATATTCTAGTCTGGGCAGGACCATAGTTTTCCACAGGGTCATCATGCACTTTTCTTCTCGTGTTTTAAATGTTCTTAGAACCCAGCCAGTCATCTTTCTTGCCGCATCCGTGATCTTGCTGAAGTGATGAGTGAAGGATGCATCCTTACTCATGTATACCCCTAGATCTTTAACATGGTTTGTTTCCTCAATTATCTGGTTCTTGGCGGAGTAGTTAAAGTCACTGATTGCTTCCTCATAATCTCCATATCTGAGCAATTCAAACTTATCTCCATTCAGTGACATATTATTTTCATCAGCCCATGTTAATATTTTGTTGAGGTCCATCTGTAGTTTTTGTGCATCACCGACCTCTGTCACCTTTCTTCTGATTCTTGTGTCATCGGCAAAGGAGGTGACTTCAGAGTGTTCCAGGTTTTTGTCGATGTCACCTACGTGCATGATGAAAAGGAGCGGGCCAAGTACGGAGCCTTGCGGCACCCCGCTTTGAACTGGGCTGGGCTCAGATAGAGCTCCCATGACTGATACTTGCTGGGTCCTTCCCACGAGGAAACTATGTATCCATTTCCCAGTTGGTCCCCTGATGCCATGGTTTCTTAGTTTATGGAGCAATATGCCATGATCGACTTTGTCAAAAGCCTTGGCAAAGTCTAAGTATATGACATCGGCATTATTTCCCTCCCTTATATTTTCTAGGATGCCTTCATAGTGCACCAGCAGCTGTGAAAGGCATGAACGGTGCTTCCTGAAGCCATGCTGTCCATTGTTGAAGATGTTATTTGTTTCAAGAAATCTGACCATATTTGTCCTGATGATTCTCTCACAGATCTTAATGATGTGTGAGGTCAGCGTTATTGGTCTGTAATGACTTGCTAGTCCTCTGCTACCTCCTTTGTGAATTGGCGTTATAATCCCAGTTTTCAATGCCTGTGGAATGATGCCTGTTTCCAGGGACTTTTGCCAGAGGTGTTTCAGTGGTTTAGCCAGTTCCTTCTTGCATCTCTTCAGGAGCTGGGGGTGAAAACCATCAGGGCCAGCTGCCGCATCCGGAGCAATCTTGTCTATGGCGCTAACGATATCTTTTTCTGAGATAGTGATGGTGGACAGGTGTGAGCCACCTTCAGGAACACATGCAAAAAAGCCATGTGAGTCTGCCACTATCTTATCTGCCCTTGGTGTGCTGAAGACACTTTCATACTGTGTTTTTAGTATGTCTGCCATTTCCTTTGAGTCTCCTGTCAGCTCACCATTTCCACCTCTAAGTGGGCCAACAGATGACCTTGTTTTCAATTTCTTATTGGAGTGGAAGAAGGAGGAGTTAGTGGGAGTTAATAATGATGATAATGATAATAATAATAATAATAATAATAATAATAATAATAATAATAATAATAATAATAATAATTCCTTAATTATTCAAAGACTTAATCATTATTTTGTTTGAAGACATTTGTCATTGTTAAGTCTCTCTCTCTCTCTCTCTCTCTCTCTCTCTCTCTCTCTCTCTCTCTCTCTCTCTCTCTCTCTCTCAAGGTTAATGATTTAATGAATACTAAAAAGAAAACAAAAAGAGGAAGGAAGAGGAGGAAGAAGATATAAATAATTGTTTCCACTTCCTCTTCCATTCTCATTCACTGTGTGTGTGTGTGTGTGTGTGTGTGTGTGTGTGTGTGTGTGTGTGTGTGTGTGTGTGTGTGTGTGTGTGTTAATGTTGCCTCAGGTGTCCTAATTACAGTCATTAAGTTGTTCAATACAGCCTATGATAGCACTCTTCCTTCCTCCTCCTTCTTCCTCCTCCTCCTCCTTCCTCCTCCTCCTCCTCTTCCTTCTTTTCTCTCTTCCTTCTTCTCTTTTTTCTTATATGAGTCACGTTTTGCATTTGTTTGTTTTTATGCAAATTATATAAATATTTTAAATCAAAAAAGTGTTTCAATAATCATGAAAAATAAATAATCACAGAGTCAAATATTAATTCCTTCAGTTTTTGAAGCAACATAACATATTAATTTCAAGGTGAAGGAAAGAAAAGAAAAGAAAAGGTTATCATTAGCTACTAACTATATTACTATTAGAATTAGCTAACATTAATTTCACTATTATTATCATTATTATTTCTTCCTCCCTATACTCACTCCATCTGCTTGTATATACTATGACTTTGGGTGCAATACAATCATCATCATCATTATTATTATTATTATTATGATTATTACTATTAAATTAAAAGCAGGTTATGGTCAATGTTTAAGTAATGTATATATTTAACAAAGTGCTTAGAGATACGGCAGTTGTACCGCGTTGTCATCCACTATTCCTACGGCCTGTGCCTTATTATTGACCTGGTAAAGCATCTTTCAAGTTATGTTAGGTTGATTAGGTTAGGTATGGTTTGGTTAGGTACGGTTTGGTTCGGTTAGGTTTGGTTATATAAGCTTTTTACCCGAAAGTTAGGCAAATGCCATTTCTATTAGCCAGGATTTACAGGTACGGCTGCCGTACCTGTAAGCTGTGCCTATATTTAAGTCACTCTGGTAGCCGACCATTCAATATAACACACACAGTCATAGTTTTCTTGTTTTCATCATTAATACAAAGGATTAAGATCAGTTAAAGTAATTGTAATTGTTAAGGTGAGAGTACTAACCTAACCTAACCTAACCGTGTCACCAAGAAGCTGCTGTTGTGCTGCATCACACAGTATTAAACTCACACCCTCTCGGCACCAGGCGGAACACTGCTAAACACACCCGTAACACAAAAAATATGGCTGTAATACCAAAATTATTACAGTCAGACCCAAAAACTTGCCGTCAGACCCCCAAGAAAAAGCTGTAACACCCCCAAAAAATAGTAACACCCCCAATACAGCCGTCAGACCCCCCAAATTGCCATAAGACCCCCCAAATAGCCATAGGACCCCCAAAATTGCTCAGACCCAAAAAAAATTGCCGTCCGCACAAAAAAATATATTATTGCAATGGAAAAACAAATGACTAACTTTCTTGTATACTATATTGATTTTTTAGGGAACCGTGAATTTTTGAAGTCCGTTTAATGTAGATAGTGAGAGTATAAGTTTTCTCCCATGATATATTATTCAATTTCTTTTGTGTATTATTGTTATTATTATTTTCAGTATTATTATTATGATTATTATGACCTAACTTAACCTCCCTTATTAACCACCCTGACATATCTTATGGTGCCAGGGATGGGTGCCACTGACAGATGACCTAACCTAACTTAACTTAACCTAATGATATAAAAACAGCAAAGTTTGTGGCAATCTTACCTATCGTTCATCCTTATATCCCTTCCAGCTGTCTCCGTGCTTACAGGTAGGTGGTGAGGAGTACAATATCCCTTTCATTATATAGGTGGTACAAGCTGTTCCTGGTCTCACTGCCGATACCGTACACATAACGCTTCCCTTTCAACGAGAGTAGATACTTTTTATTCCCGGGAAACTTGTTGGACTCAAGAAACCCGTCCTCTCCGCCCTTCTCTGAGTGACTCTTGTGGAACAGTGGCAGGGAAATGTCAAAACCCTGCCGGAAATTCTCAATGGAAATGCTGGACTTGGCTAGTATTGCCTTGCCCAGGTCAAAGCCAGAGTACAGGTTGAATATGATGTGGTTTTGGCCGTTATTCCAAAGTGACAGTCGCTGCACCTTATACTGCATGTTACACGACGCACGACGCACACACACACACGCACACAGACACGATCACAGTCACCCCGACACACAGCTGACGCCAGACACACATACACACACACACACACTCATGTTTCGGCGAGGTGACGGCCAGCACACTGCACTTTACTACCTTGTGTGTTGCAGGTGCTAATCTATGCCACCACATTAACACACGACAGCTCACTGCTAACTAACACCACACTCTGGCCGGCGGGGAGGTGGTAATGACACGTGTTAAGTAGTGGCTGGAGTGTAAGGTTAACCATCT
>JAPQNM010000638.1:0-2500 GCA_029783475.1 Metacarcinus magister
CAGACAGACCTCCAGCCTCGCCATCAGCTTGCTAACAAATGATCATCACGTCACGTCAGCCAATGCGCAGAGGCTTACTGCGACCACCACTTCCGATTGGGTTTTAAGGTCTACAAACTTTGATTAGCTCTATCCCATGCATGCACCTGACGCGTGATGCTAATATTGTTATGAGGATGTATGAGGAAGTACAGAAGGTTTAATATATGACTACAGGAAGGTGATATTAGTGATTAAAAGAGTGTAATGAAACCAAGGATCAGCAGCTCAGAGGTATCTGGCAACCTTTCGCTGTCTGCTGACTGCTGACGAATTTTTTTTTTTTTTTTTCTTACTCGTGTTATTTAGTGTTAAATATAAACAGGTAATATATATGTGTGTCAATTGTCTAATGTACGGTATTAGGCAGGTATTAATAGGCATTATGAGTAAACACTGGTTACATTCGCGTCACAAGCTACAACAGAGACGACACTGTCTGCATTTACTTCGAACCTTATTTCGAAACAGCTAATTATGGGAGTAACAAAACTCTATTCAAAAATCGCAGGCGGACGATGCCCCGCCTTTCCTGCCCCCCTCACCCGTGTATGACAACCAGTTTTAACGGCAATAGCAAAAAACCTTATACCTTATACCTGAAGGGGTTAAAGGGGGGGAAGGGGTTAAGGAGGGGGGGTAATGATGAAAATAAGTCCAGATTCGTGTTCAGCATGGCCTAAAACATCATTGTAACAATTTTCATGAGATTCGGAGGTGTTGAGTTTCCGCGGCGCACAGCAAGAGTAACCATCAGTGAAGACGTGAGGTTAGGTTAGCTGCGGTGCCACATCTATTACTAAACCAGACCAAATACCATAAACACTCGCTAATACTATATACTTAATGTAGTCTTATAGTATATATAGTATTAGTATAATATTATAGTAGTATAGTGTATAGTATTAGCGAGTGTGTATGGTATTTGGTCTGGTTTAGTAATAGATGTGGCAAAGCAGCTAACCTAACCTCACGTCTTCACTGATGGTTACTCTTGCTGTGCGCCGCGGAAACTCAACACCTCCGAATCTCATGAAAATTGTTACAATGATGTTTTAGGTCATGCTGAACACGAATCTGGACTTATTTTCATCATTACCCCCCCTCCTTAACCCCTTCCCCCCCTTTAACCCCTTCAGGTATAAGGTATAAGGTTTTTTGCTATTGCCGTTAAAACTGGTTGTCATACACGGGTGAATCTGGATTTATTTTGATCATTACACCCCCCCTCTTAACCCCTTTCCCCCCCCCCTTAACCCCTTCAGGTATAGGGTAGAAGGTTTTTTGCTACTGCCGTTAAAACTGTTTGTCATACACGAAAACTTTTTGAACTAATTTTACTGTAAATTAGAATATCTAAAAGTTTTATTGAAGTAATTTTTCACGTATCTGTGACGGTAAGGAGTTTTTTTATTTTGTGGTCCGAAAATGTCCACCAGAATTGAGGTCGAATATGTTTTTGCCATTTTATTACGAAACTACTACTCTTACAGGAAAAAGGATTAGAAACAAAGTTATGCAGCTTGAAAAGATCTATCGATTGATGTCATCACCTTTCCAATATCTATTATACCTTTTCAGAAAAGTTAATTATTGTGAACAAAATTAATGATTTCTTTTTTCAATTCTTACATCTATACATATGTTCCAATTCCATATCACTATAGCTCAAAAGAACGGGCGTGTCCTGCTCTTTCTTTTATATTCTATACTCTTTTTACGTAAACCTCATAGTTTTCGAGTTATTTCTAAATACATGATTTCTGCCAAAAAATCCCTTGGAAATTTCATGAAAATTTTCACACCTCGGAATTTCATGAATATTTGTACATAAAGATTTTCAGTCATACTGAACACGAATCTGGACTCAGTTTCATCATTACTATAATATCAAACATTAAAAAAATATATAGAAAAAGATAAGGGATACAAGAAATACTTTCATTATTCCCGTTACCATCACCTCATATTCATCATTATTATTATTATTAT
The DNA here is from genome assembly GCA_029783475.1 of Metacarcinus magister. Classification (NCBI taxonomy): domain Eukaryota; kingdom Metazoa; phylum Arthropoda; class Malacostraca; order Decapoda; family Cancridae; genus Metacarcinus; species Metacarcinus magister. Next base: position 2,032 of record JAPQNM010000638.1, read on the forward strand.
TATAGTATTCATTCATCATTATGGTGATGGTGGTGGTGGTGGTGAGGGAAATTCTTACAATTTAATAGATAAAGATAATAATAATGTGTGTGTGTGTGTGTGTGTGTGTGTGTGTGTGTGTGTGTGTGTGTGTGTGTGTGTGTGTGTGTGTGTGTGTGTGTGTGTGTGTGTGTGATAGACAGGGTGACCCCTACCTCTCCTAAACTCCTTCGGACACCAGCACTGCTACATCATGTGTGTGTGTCATTCACCATGGTCTGGAGGATCACGCGCTAGACTCGTGATCGCTGTGCCATGTGATTCTGATACCACACCGTTACCATCACCTCATATTCATTATTATTATTATTATTATTATATTATTTATTCATCATTATGGTGATGGGAGGGTGTAGGAAGGATATGTAAGTAAGTACGGTGCACACACATACACTTACACATACATAGGACGTGGGTCCTATCGCCATAT